>JAYKKM010000427.1:1772500-2042500 GCA_035772405.1 Chrysogorgia sp. JL179-B06
CGCGTTCTACCACCGTGCCAATGCTGTCTTCTCCTCTGATTTTGAAATCATGACGTCCATCTGGAATATTGCTTCCCCTCCACTCTCCAGTTGATCCACTACCACATGGCTTATAAGGTTCGTCATCCAAGGCACACATGAAGTTCATTGGTTTTGTTGATGTCCACTTCAAGACAGGAGAACCATTTGTTGTTATAGGGTCATCAATGAAAGATATAGCAGCAACAACAGTGTCTAGGAACACATTAAATACATTGTTAGAAAATAACAACTTTATTGGGTAAACTATCGGCAAGGAGTACAAAATAAACTATAACAAATAAATAGTACAATATAAAGTTTCTTTAGATGAAGAAAGGATTTATTAATGGTCAAATATTATGTATATGAAGCCTATAAATATGTATATGATGTTTGACTGTTCTGACCGTGTCTCTGCAATAGCTCAGTGGTTAGAGCGCCGATGCGTTGATTCGGAGACCTTGGGTTCGATTCCCGGTTGGGGCAGTCAAGTTTTTCATATACATATATTTGACCATTAATAAATCCTCTCTTCATCTAAAATTGTTGTAAAGCCTCCTCTGTATACAAGAGCCGGTGATAGGCTCGCTACTTGACGAAGTCCTGCGAGAGGCTTCGCTCTACTTCGTCGAAGATGAGATGTCTTCATGTAGAGATTTGAGAGTCGGGGCGATGTATAAATAAATATGTATATGATGTTTGACTGTTCTGACCGTGTCTCAATAGCTCAGTGGTTAGAGCGCCGATGCGTTGATTCGGAGACCTTGGGTTCGATTCCCGGTTGGGGCAGTCAAATTTTCATATACATATATTTTACAATATAAACTATAACAAAAGTACACACAAAAGTGGTAGACCCAACCGGGAAAAGCGCGAACGGCACAGTATGACCCATGCGAGGCGCTCCCCGTGACATTGAAATATACCGATATTAAGAATTGTGACAATTACCTACAAGGGACCATGTGCATGGGATTTCCACGTCAAAATTCTGAGTTACATAAATTATGATATGTTTCTTTGAAGAAATGTTTGAAAGAGGTGGGAATGGAAAAACTAGTAGGGGGGGGAGCCAATTTACATACAGAATTCCAGAGTTGAACTATACGATTAAAATAACTAGATTGAAAAGTGGTGGATTTACATAGAGAAACTTTAAGAATGAGGCGCTTGGGTTTTGAGTAAGTCGTGTGCGGCCATTACTAGCAAAAGAGACAAAATTGCGGACGTTCAGGTCTGTCCATATAGAGCATTGTAAAAAAATACTAAGTCCTTAATTTCTCTTTCATAACATAAAGGGAGCAGGTTGAGGGTCAATAGCCTCTGTTTGTAGGGCATTTCGCCAGGCTTGGATTTCAGAATCCACCTGGTGGCTCGTCTCTGGACTCTTTCTATACCTGTGATTTGAGCTTGGTGTGGGCTGGAGACCAAACCTCTGTGGCGTAACTTAATTGGGACTTGACGAGCGATATATTGTGGTCTAGTGGTATAGTTATATAGTTGTGGTCTAGTGGTTACCACACATGTCTATGAGCTGGGAGACACAGGTTCAAATCCTGGGTCGGACCTCCACTCAAGGTCTTAAAAATAATTGAGGATAAAGTGCTGCCTTTGCAATAATATCAGCAAATGGTAAGACTTTCAGGTCTTCTCGGATAACGACCTACTCGTAGGCCCTCGGAACCCCTATAATTGGGCTTTTAGCCTGTTGGGTTATTCCGTTCACCGAAGAGTGATAAATCTACTAAACTAAACTAAACTATATACAATGGTCGTCTTACGTTAGTGTCCGTAAATAGTACATTTACCGTCATGTATTGAAATAATCCTTGACTTTTCGCACTAAGATAACATTGCGAAATTTGACGGTCGACTTCATCGATAAACAAAGAGTAATGAACAATATATACAGTAAACAATATTTCTTGGTGTAATCATTGTAGTTCAAAAAATTAGATGTCCAAAATATATAAATTAATTACTACCTTACCTACAGTCCATGTATGCCTTACAATTGTTCCTACATTGCCGGCATTATCTCTTCCGCTAACTCTGAGTTTATGTTGTCCACCTTGGACATTATCTCTAGTCCATAGACCAGTTTGCCCTTTTCCGCAATGCTTGTATCTTGCGTTGTCCAATGAACACTCAAAGTCAGTTTCTTCTGTCGATTTCCAAGTAAAGAGAGGAGAGCCATTTGTTGTCGCAGGAGCTTGGGTGAAAGTAATAACTGGAGAAACAGTATCTGGAAAAATAATAAATGATTGAAGATCAACAACAACAACGACGAGAACAACAACGACGACGACGACGATAACAACAACAACAACAACAACAACAACAACAACAACGACAACAACGACAACAACGACAACAACAACAACAACGACGACGACAACAACAACAACAACAACGACAACAACAACAACAACAACAGAAAGCCACAATAAATATATTTGCTCACCAACTGTCCATTTCCGTGATAGAATTGCTGCTATATTTCCAACAGTGTCCTGTGCAAATAAATAAAATGTATGTTCTCCATCTGTCGTCACACTAGTACGCCATGTTCCTTCTATACCAGAACCACAATCAACTCTCGTATCTATGTCATCAACAGCACATTGATAAAAAGCATTCTCGTTTGATCTCCAACGAATGGTGATTTCTCTTTCACTTGTTAGTGAAGGGAATGGCTCTTGTATGGTGACAGTTGGTGATATGGCATCTATGATAAAAAATTAAAAAATAACTATGGTGAGAACTTTTGCACTTTTTTTTGTGCATTAGGATTGATGGATGGAATGGTTGGATAAAATTGAATGGTTGGATAGAATGGAAATGGTTGGATAGAATGGAATGGTTGGATAGTAATGGGAATGGTTGGATAGGAGTGGATGAGATGGAATGGTTGGATAGGATGGAAGGATAGGAATGGTTGGATAGGAGTGGATGAGATGGAATGGTTGGATGAGATGGAATGGTTGGATAGTATGGAATGGTTGGATAGGAATGGTTGGTTAGGATGGAATGGATGGATATGAATGGTTGGATAGGAGTGGATGAGATGGAATGGTTGGATAGGATGGAATGGTTGGTCAGGAATGGTTGGATAGGATGGAATGGTTGGATAGGAATGGTTGGATAGGAATGGATGGATAGGATGGAATGGTTGGATAGGATGGAATGGTTGGATAGGAATGGTTGGATAGGAATGGTTGGATAGGAATGGATGGATAGGATGGAATGGTTGGATAGGATGGAATGGTTGGATAGGATGGAATGGATGGAATGGTTGAATAGTAATGGAATGGTTGGATAGGAGTGGATGAGATGGAATGGTTGGATAAGATGGAATGGATGGAATGGTTGGATAGGATGGAATGGATGGAATGGTTGGATAGGATGGAATGGTTGGATAGTAATGGGAATGGTTGGATAGGAGTGGATGAGATGGAATGGTTGGATAGGATGGAATGGTTGGATAGGAGTGGATGGGATGGAATGGTTGGATAGGAGTGGATGGAATGGTTCGATAGGAGTGGATAAGATGGAATGGTTGGATAGGATGGAATGGTTGGATAGGAGTGGATAGGATGGAATGGTTGGATAGGAGTGGATGAGATAGAATGGTTGGATAGGAGTGGATGAGATAGAATGCTACAAATGTACGGAAGGGTTGGTAAAAGTATGGCTTTGCAAATAGGTCCGAGACTAAGAAAGGAATAAAGGTAAGAACGAACTGACGGACGAGTGGTCGAAAAAAATAAAGGATGGACGGATGAACAGGGCAATCGTACCTACAACCCAGTTATGGCTGTTTGGGTTTCCTAGATTTCCATTGTCGTCTATTGTTCTAACTCGTAATGTATGAGGACCATCTCCAACATTGTTGGCAGACCACTGACTTGACTGACCCCTTCCGCAAGGTTTGAACGGCATGTCGTCCAACGAACATTCAAAGTTGGAAACCTGTGTTGATCTCCAAGCAAATGAGGGAGAGCTGTTTGTTTTCAGAGGAACTCGCGTGAATACAACTTGAAGATCGGCTCCAACTTAAAACAATTGACAAGTTGTTAATTGTAAAGATAGAAAACAAATTATATATCTAAAAAGGTTGGTGTACTGCCGAAATAGTGTATAAGTAATCTAACGTTTCGAGCGAAGGCCTTTCGTCAGAGAGTGAAACGTAAAGTGAAAAAAAAAATTTTTTAATAATTATATAAAAATATAAATAATTATATAAAAAAAACAAATTTTTTTAAATCTTTTTTTCAAAAAAATAAATTTTCTCCGGTTCTTTTGAGAACTTAGCAGCTTTCATATCCTATTGTCATGTGAACAGTTTAGCAACTTTAGCAGGGTAGAGGCATCACGTTGAAACCTTAGCTGATGATGATGTGAAGGTTAGAAAGTGCTAAAGATTGTAAACATATAAAAAGCCTAAATATGAGACGTAATACATCAAACACGAGTTTGAGTGTTTCATCAGGGGTTCCAAACATATGAGGGGCGTAGCCCCGAGGTTTTTAATGTTTTCGAGTGTTTGGAGTATACCTGATGAAACATGATAAACGAGTGTTTGATGTTGCTTCTCAAACGAGTATGCACACTTGTGTTTCATTGATTTGAATATGGAGATTAAGAATTGATCCAGTAGGTTTTTATTGGGTATCAAAACTCATGCATGTGATGTGGTATACGTTCATGGAATGGCTAAGATAATTAATGAATAATTAATGAGTTTGAGAAGAGTACTTTAAAGGACATTGGCAACAAAAATTAAGTGTGTCTAATATGAAAGAACTCGTAAAATGATAGAGCAACACCTTTTACAACTTTCCCGTATTTTACTTCGTTTTTGAAATATTTCAGTTTGTTTGATATGTAAATGAGATGGTGTCTGACGTCAGGTGTGGGGTGGAGAATTTTCACTCATTAAAATATTAGTTACATCTTCAAGTTTGTTCCACAAATTTACTTGAAAATGTGCGTATAACAACTCCCCATGATAATGAAGGTTGTAAACTTAGCAATCACTGAGATATAATTTTTTAATGACATTTTTTAATGAGTGAAAATTCTCTACCCCACACCTGACGTCAGAGACCATCTCATTTACATATCAAACAAACGGCGATATTTCAAAAACGAAGTAAAATACGGGAAAGTTGTAAAAGGTGTTACTCTATCATTTTACGAGTTCTTTCATATTAGACAAACTTATTAGGCAACTGTGCTTACCGCATCGGCCATATTCGGCTAGCGTTACAGTGACATTCCTTCGACAAGACTCGACTTGCATCACACATAAGCTCTCGTACGTTCTATCGTCACTACCACAAACTGGAGCTGTTGTTGTTCCACACGTGGTCTTCATGGGGCAACCACAATACGGGATTTTCGCGTTGACACACTTGCTGTAGACAGAGCATTTGAGAAGCTCGCAAGGAGACGGAACTAACAACGAGAAGGGAAATTTGATATTTTCCAATGAAATTTATCGAAAGATACACCATATTGTTAATAAGGTCATAGACCATGTTACCTTTATGTTATAGAGATAGAGGTTTATGTACTGTTTAATAAACGAGTAACTTTGTTTTATCAGATTTAAAATACGAGGGCGAGGCTCGAGTGTTTTAGATCTGATAAAACACGTGCTGCGAGTTTATTAAACGGCTTCAATAACAACCCATTTGATTAGTTCATTGGCGTAGTAATTTTGAAAATCAATGTGAAAACCTGCGACACGGTAGCGATTTTTTTTTGTCTTTACTTAATGAATTATTAATGAGTTTTTGAAATATATATATATATATATATATATATATATATATACTGTATATATATACTTTTTAGAGTAGAATTGGAGTAGAAAGACGATAGGGCTTCGGTGGTCTAGTGGTCAGGGCCACTGCCTCCCACCTCTGAGGTAAAGAGTTCGAATCCTGTGTTCCGACATTTGATCGCACGTGGAAAGAGTTGGTCAACACTCTGCCGAAAGTCGTGGGTTTTCTCCGGGTTCTCCGGTTTCCTCCCACAGGGAAGTTGACAGGGCGGGTTAGGATATATAGTTACGAAAACTAATGATGATAAAAACTGTAAAAATAAATAGTTAAGGTTAATTGATTGGGGTACTGGGTACTAGGTACTGAATTTAATAGAATAAATTGTCGATGTTGTAAAGCGCATTTGATCATATACATATGCTAATTTGCGCTATATAAATAGTAAACATTATTATAAACATTATTGACGATCGTCAAGCTCATATCCTCAGAGAAACTAGTACATCATTGTAACCTTCGCTCTCGTGTCAGTAGCTCAATAGTTATAGCATCTCACCAGCCATCAGAAGGTCACAGGTTCGATCCCTGTCTGAGACTCATTTTCTAAGAATTTGATCATGACCATCGTCCATATATCGTCTATATGTTACCTTTCTTAGAAATTTCCCCGATCTCATTTCCTGCTTCCTTCACTTTACGAGTGACGTCATCTTCGTCTCCCGTGACGTCAATCAGAATGACGTCATCGCTGTCCGTGACTAACGTAGTCAACTGCCGTTGATCAACTCGATTACCTAACCCAACTACAATGACTTTAACTCCACGACGCTCGGTTAACTTTCGTATGTACTCCAAAGCTTCAAAGGAAGAGTCGGTCTTTCCGTTTGTGAAGACAACCATGAGTCGTGTTTCTCCAGGGGGAGATGCTTCTTCAAAGAGTTCCACGCCTTTTTCCACACCTTTATCCACACGCGTCCCCTCCCGTCGCCAAGGAATGAAGTTCAAGAAACGTTCAATTATATTTCTTGGCATGTTTACGTTCAAACTCAATCTGGAATATCCTTTGCTATCATAAACCACCAACCCATGTCGGACAACTCCCGCTCTTGGTTGGCGCAAGATCTCTTTCATGATTTTCTTCTCAGTTTCGAAGTCGGCCGACGCCTGTGGGTTTCGTGCCCCGAGAACAAATACTATATCCAGTCTGGTGTTCGCAGCTGTGAATGAAATAGGAAAAGTTGTAGTATTGTAGACAGAGCATTTAGTTTATTAGATTTATCACTCTTAGGTGAACGGAATACCCCAACAGGTTAGAATCCCAATTATAGGGGTTCCGAGGGCCTACGATTTAAGGTCGTTATCCGAGAAGACCCGAAAGTCACACCATTTGCTGGTGTTATTGCGAAGGCAGCACTTTCTCCTCAATTATTTTTAAGACCCTGTGTGGAGGTCCGACCCAGGATTTGATCCTGTGTCTTCCAGCTCATAGACATGTGTGGTAACCACTAGATCGCTAGGAATAAGGATTAGGTTTAAGATTAGGATTAGGTTTAGGGTTAGGATCAAGGTATGGGTTAGAATTATGATTGGGATTAGACTAGTTCTTGAAAATGGGAGGTCCTTTTGAGTCATCCCTTTTAGCTTTGTCCCAAGAAATTAGGTATAGCTCAGCTGGTATAACGATATCTAGAACCTATATGCCTAAATTAAGCAGCTGTTGATCGATATACCGAAAATTATCGGTTTTTTATAAATACCGATTATTCGATATTTAAATTTTCGATATATCGGAATATCGATATTTTTCGGTATTATCGTATCACGTTTACGTTTGTATATTTAAACATCATATCAAGCTTTTCCAGAGCTAAAACGTGTTTGTTGACGTTGGTGTTGCAAGGTGAACCAACCAACCACTGCAACCTCCATCACTAGCATGCGGAAGTCGTCTCAAGTGTCATCGCCAGCGCATTCGCCGCGCGCGGGATCGATTAGTAAAGGAGATGAAGAAATTCGTGAAAACAGACACAATCGATGGCGACGATGACCACCACTCAGGGTCTTAAAAATAATTGAGGAGAAGGTGCTGCCTTTGTAATAATACTAACACATGATAAGACTTTCGGGTCTTCTCGGATAACGACCTTAAATCGTAGGCCCTCGCAATCCCTATAACTGGGCTTATAGCATGTTGGTGTATTCCGTTCACCTATATATTGTATCAGCCATACCTGTTTTCAATTCATTTACTATCTTATCCTTCGCAACAGGAACGAGGGGATCCAAGAAAGAAGTTCCACCAATGATGAACAGCCTGTCGGTATGCGGACCAACAATACCCTTGATCTCGTCATCATCCACGTTATCACCAATGGCAACAACATAAACCTGGATTCCTTCCCTAATAGCTGCAATGACAGCTTCTTGTACGGGCTCTGCTCCAGTAGACTTGCCATCCGTTACAATCAACAACACTTTCTGTGCATTCGGACGAGCCCCTGATGACGTCTTGAAAGCTTGCGAAGCTGCCAATCGCAGAACTTCATCTGTTACCGTATTCCGACCGGCCGACCGCTGTATTTTAGAAACGGCACCATTGAGGGATTCTGGGTCGTAGAAACCTGAGAGGCGGATTTTCAAAATGGCTTCGTCGCTGTATTCGATGACTCCAATGTGTGGACCTTTTTCGGAAACACCATACGCTGTGACGCTCTTTTTCACAAAGTCTTTCATCTCTTCAAATTGGGCGTCAGTCATGCTATCAGAGCCATCCAAAGCAAATATAATGTCGACCAAAAGTGGCGGTTCTGAACAAAAACAAGAACGACGATGATGAGAAAGACAACTACATCGACACATATACAATACCACAAGATCAAGATCAAGAGCAGCAACAGCAACAACAACAAGAGCAACAACAACAACAACAACAACAACAACAACAACAACAACAACAACAACAACAACCGACAACAACAACAACGACAACCGATAACAACAACATATACAATACCGCAGGGTCCTAGATGTTCGACAGCAACGTCTTCTTTTCGGTTGCAAACATTGGCATTCATAACGCAGGTGTTTTTGTATGTTTTTCCATCACTACCACACACTGTGGACTCCGTTAATGAACACGAGATGACATCAGGACATGTACACACAGGCGCTCCAGTCGGTTCATAAGAACAATTGGCGTAACGATGACATTCAAAAGCGTTACAGGCAGCTAAGTAAAGATTGGAAATGAAAGCGTTAATAATGGTAGTATATTTTTTCGATACAAACGCTGGTATAGTTTCTCGATACAAACGCTGGCACTGGCCATTCCACCACTACCATGACAATGACCATAAAACCACCACCCATGAACATGACCGTGACTCAAGACCAAGACCATAATTACCACCATCCAAGACTCCACCATCACCCATGACCACCATCACCCATGACTACCATCACCCATGACCACCATCACCCATGACCACTATCACCCATGACCATCACCCATGACCACCATCACCATGACCATCACCCATGACTACCATCACCCATAACCATCACCCATGACCACCATCATCCATGACTACCATTACCCATGACCACCATCACCCATGACCACTATCACCATGACCATCACCCATGACCACCATCACCCATGACCACCATCACCCATGACCATCACCCATGACCACCATCACCATGACCATCACCCATGACCACCATCACCCATGACCATCACCCATGACCACCATCATCCATGACTACCATTACCCATGACCACCATCACCCATGACCACTATCACCATGACCATCACCCATGACCACCATCACCCATGACCACCATCACCCATGACTACCATCACCCATGACCACCATCACCCATGACGACCAACACCCATGACCACCATCATCAATAACCAAGACTGTGACCAAGACTATGACCATGATAATCACCATAATGGTAACCATAATCGTGACTACCATCACCCAAAACGAGGTTTATGACCATATAAACCGCAACAATCACCATCACTGACCAGCACCAACATCAACACATAGCAGTATCAACAATGATCACGACAATTAATGATCACCACGATGTCCTATCATACTACATACCATAACATACCATACTATATACATACCACATCAAACAATACCATACCTATTGTGTGCAAACAACAAGGTGATCCCATGTCCCATTTTTTACTTATCTTACCTTGTGAAATGCCACTAATAATATTAGCAACTGTAGTATTAGTGTCATCATTTAGGTCAGTGTCAATCACAGTTGGTAACAACTTCTGGAATTTTGACACATCATCACTATCAATTGCGATCACAACAGCGTGCACTCCAGCTTCTGCTAACCTCTTCGTCAATCCACCCAACTTGTTTTCATCGGGTTTCGCTTTACCGCTGACAAACAACACAAGAACGCGACTCGCTTGGGGACGGCCATTTTCTTTGAAGTTTTTAATAGCTTCCTCCACGACATCATCGACAGCCAGACCAGGACGCGCCCATTGCATGACATCGATAAGTAGTTTTAGCATTTTAATGCTACTTACTTCTGTGAATTGTACCTTGATCTTTGCGTCATTTCCGTACATGATTACGCTGTACTTCACATCCTTGGCCATTTGCGCGTCAATGATTCCCTTGGCAAGTAGTTTTTCTTTTTCCAAGATGTCTACCCCATCCTCACCATCTGCTCCAAAAGCGAAAATCATATCGATCTCTTCATGTTTGACTACACAAATCAATAAAAAACAAAGTTTAGTTAAAGAGGTACTCCAGTCAAAATACAAATGTAGTTCATATGAAAGATCTTTTTTATGTTTATTTCCATTTTAGTTTATTTCCAAAGTTTCAGCATTCAAATCAATTAAGTTAAGAAGATATGGCACGTTCGCGCAAAACCAGTCAAGCTCATACCACGCTGACAAGACTCTGACAAGCGCTGCAATCCCTTCACATATTTAATTGAGTGATCGCTTACTAGCTGATTGACTCCTTTTTTACCTTGCCTAAATTACATTTAGCCACACACACACACACACACAATCCCAATAAGTAAGAGTGCTCGATACAAAAATTGTAGAGCTAGTTATAAAGTATATGTAAAATCTAAACTTTTACAGATGCCGTAACACTGCGTTTCATGCCTAAGGCAATCATCAGACGACTGATGATTGCCGCAGGCATGAAACGCAGTGTTACGTCATCTGTATATATATATATACTTTATATATATATATATATATATATATATATATATATATATATATATATATATATATATATATATATATTATATATATATATATATATATATATATAATACATGTATATATATATATATATATATATATATATATATATATGGTCAAATATATAAATTTTGACTGCCCCAACCGCGAATCGAACCCGAGGTCTCAGAATCAATTGACCATTAATAAATCCTCTCTTCATCTAAAGAAAATTCTTGTAAAGCCTCCTGTATACAAGAGCCGGTGATAAGCTCGCTACTTCAGGAAGTCCTGCGAGAGGTTTCGCTCTACTTCGTCGAAGATGAGATGTCTTCCTGTAGAGATTTGAGAGTCGGGGCGATGTATAAATATGTATATGACATATATGGAAAAAGTGACTGCTCGAACCGGGAATCGAACCCTGGTCTCTGAATCAACGTTTCGGCACTCTATTAACCTTTGAGCTATTGAGACACGGTCAGAACAGTCAGTGATTTCTCCATATACGTATTAAATTCGCCGCTTTCACTCGACGCCAACAGGCAGACATCGCATCTAACCATAACGAGTGGAGCAAGGCCTCTCGAGAGCACTTCCCAAAGCAGTGAAGCGATACACAACTTCTAGTCCTGTATACTGTTCTGAACGTGTCTCAATAGCTCAAAGGTTAGAGCGCCGAAACGTTGATTCGGAGACCAGGTTCGCGGATGGGGCAGTTACTTTTTCCATATATGTATTTGACTATATTAAATCTTCTCTAATATTAATTATTCTTCTTAATTCCCGCGTTTCTTGGGTGGGGGCAAAGGAACGCGGGCGCACACGACGGCAGGAATCGAGCCTACCTTCAAACTGCGTAGGATTTTCTACATTTACCTTTGTTCAGAGTTTCGTTGATTTTGCGAATTATGCTTGGAACAACGGATATGACGTCATCAGGTTTCTCGACAATTTCAACGTAGTCACTTCCGGTCGCCACGTCAACCACAGACTTCGCCTCGTCACCAATGGCAACCACGTAAACCGCGACGCCGTTCCGTCTCAGCGGCATCACAGCGTCCTTCAACTGTGTCTTGCCAGACGACTTTCCATCTGTGATCAACACCAGTATCTTTGGAGCGCCAGGTCTCGCCCCATTCTCCGAACTGAAGCCTTCGCGCCAAGCTTTGTCAAGAGCTGCGTCGGTCCGCGAGCTTCCGCCGGAGGGCTGGAGGCGATCTATTGCGGACTTCAATTGGTCGACGTCGTAGAAGCGATTGAGCGGAATGGCAACTTTGGCATCATCGCTGTACTCCATTACAGAAAGACGGACAAGATTCTCGGAAATCCATTTCGGATTAGCCAACAATTTCACGAATTCTTTGAATTGCTCGAAATCGTCTTTTTTCACACTTGCCGACCCATCGAGGAGCACCACGATATCAGCGACATTCGGGGACACTGGGGGATAAAATAAAACGGTGCGTGGAAGATTTCAACGATCAGGGCATTAGATTTTTAAGGTGGCTCGATAGTCTAAATCATGAGAAATTGCATTTTCCGCATAAAAATGTTTGTAATGTAGATTTGTGCTTTATTTTGGTTCATTGTATAGCTCTGGTGGTGGTCTTGTTTACTGAAAAGTTTTATACCCTCAAAGTTTACCTGAGTGGAGAAATCGTGTTTCAAATAAATCCAGAAAACTAATTTGCCTGCTAGACGCTCTAGTTATTGAGACTCGAAGGACCAGGTTATACAAATGATGTATTTGTCTTAAATGAAAGTTCTTTGTCGCTTTACATGAGAATGGATATTAGCTTTCTTCTAATCTTTTTAGTCTGAGAGAAATTTGGTTTTGTTTAACGTATTTTTGGTAAATTGAAGGCCGCCGTTTAATGTTCTGATTGCGGGCGAATGCGGTCACTCCTATTAATGTTTGACGTCATTGAGTGATAGAAACAATATACGAAGAAACCCTTCACAATAGCATGAAAATAACGTGGTCTTAGTCTATTGTCTCTTAGTCGTGGTCTTATTCTATTTTCTATTGTCTAACGTGGTCTTAGTCTACGATCTCTTTGCATAGTATTTTTTACTAATCAAAAAGGTTTCATGGCGCATCAAAGGTTTTCCAAATGTTTTCGTAGCCCACCAACTTTTTATTTATAGTTTTATGACCCAGCACTTTTCCTTCTTCCCCCCTCCCTCCTTACCACAAACTCCAGTATTTTGTATTGTTACGGTGGATTTCGTATTACAGACATGCTTCCTTAGAGCGCACTCGTCCTTGTAAATGTTGCCATCACTGCCACAAACAAAACCTTTTCTATATTGGGAATTACACTCGTTGCTGCATGAACACTCGGTTGAGCCATCAGGTTTGGAAAGACATCTCGCGTAATTTTCACATGATATCATGAAACATGGATCTAGAATGAGATATAATATGAAAGAATATGAAAAAATATGAAAGCTGCTAAGTTCTCAAAAGAACTGGATATAATGTGAAAAAGAGAAACAAGAGAACTTCAATGTGTTGAAAAATACTTAAGTAAGAGTACTTACGTATATTAATGGCGACGTTTCAGACGATGTGTCATTCTTCAGGTCAGATCAGGTCTGACCTAAAGAAGGACACATTCAAGTCTAGAAGGACACATCGTCCGAAACGTCGTCCATGAATATACGTAAGTACTCTTGCTTAAGTATTTTTCAACACATTGAAGTTCTCTTATTTCTCCTTTTCATATTATATCAAGAATGAGATAAACATAAACCTGTAACCTTCTGATTGCCGGTGAGACGCTCTAACCATTGAGCCACCGAGACTCAGATGGAGAGCGAAGGTTATAATGATGTACTGGTTCGATTGATATACATGTATATACTGCCTATGTGGCAGTCACTATATATCAGTAATGCTTGGGTGTGTTGTATATATACACTGATGTAGTGAATGTGGGAGAGATTGTACAGACGATACATGGACGATCGTCAAGCTCATATCCTCAGAAAAATTATTCTGAGACCCGGACAGGAATCGAACCTGTAACCTTCTGATTGCTGGTGAGACGCTCTAACCATTGAGCCACCGAGACTCAGAAGGAGAGCGAAGGTTACAATGATGTACTGGTTCGATTGATATACATGTATATACTGCCTATGTGGCAGTCACTATATATCAGTAATGCTTGGGTGTGTTGTATATATACACTGATGTAGTGAATGTGGGAGAGCTTGGAGTAGACAGACGATACATGGACGATCGTCAAGCTCGTATCCTCAGAAAATGAAGTCACGGACAGGAATCAAACCTGCTTAACGATCGTCCATGTATCATCACAATCTTAAAGATGAGATGTAGGATATACAACACTGCTCTGAAACACATATATCATCAAGAAGTCTTACGTCATAATCCACTCAGTACTGTATAAAAACTGAGTGGACTGACAATCAGAAATCGCGGACAGCTGTTCGCTGACATCCAAATCGCTGACATCCAAATAGGTATATAAACATCACAATCTCAAAGATAGGATTTGGGATATACCACACTGCTCGGAAACAAATATATAATCAAGATATATATGTATATAGATATATATAGTTCGAGCTACCGCGGGATTTATGTTAACCAGAGTTCAAACTACTCACCTTTTAGTATGACTGTGGAAACATGCCCAGTGCTTTGAGTTGGATCATCTGTAATTTGCACGCGGACAATATCTTCATCGTTAGGAGCGAGTGTGCTCAGTTTCTGGTCGTCGTCCACTTCGTTTCCAATAGCAACAACAACAAGCCTGGTCCTGGTTTTCACGAGTTCTTCTCTCACGGCATTTAGTTCCTCCAGACTTGCAACTGTTTTGCTGTTCACGAAGAGTACAATAAGCCGGTCGGCTTTGGGATCCCCGTGTAAAGTGAACATCTGCATGGCTTCAACGACCCCTTTCGCGTAACTGGTGCCTCCCTGTGGCCAACCGATCTTGGAAATGTGCTGCTTCAATTCGGATTTCTCTGCAAAATCTTGGAATTTCACGGAGGGGAACACGTCTTCGTTGTAGAGAATGACACCGTAGCGAGTGGGAGATGACATTCGCACGTCGATGAGGTTGTTTATGATCGCACGGGATAGTTCGAATGCTCTCGAGCCATCACGCCCTGACGCGCCAAGGACAAACACAATTTCTCTCTTGGAATAGATCCCTAAGTGAGACACAAAGGGATAATGATTTTTATAACTAAGAGTAATCAAAGGGTACTGGTCAAATATTATACATCTTCATAGGTACTGCCTATGTACTGCCTATGTACTGCCTATATACTGCCTATGTACTGCCTATGTACTGCCTATGTACTGTCAATGTACTGCCTATGCGCAGTAGTCCCCATATATCGCAATGAATGGAACCCGCAACACGTACCAGGTTCCACTGCATTCTTGATAATTTTTTTCACGTCAATTGCCACAGATGTGACATTTTCTCTCTTATCGACTCTGGTAAATCCCCCTGGATCGGGTACCACTCCCTTCCAATCACCAGGATCCACTCTCGACCCGATACCAACGACATGTACCCTCACACCAGCTTTCACCAACGGCTCCGCAGCTTGCCTCAGCGACTTGGTTCCAGTCCACTTGTCGTCAGTGATAACGATAAGCATCTTGGGAACGTTTTGGCGGCCGCCCGCTACAGGACTGAACAATAACGCGGCTTCGCGCAGGACCCGACCTGTATCCGCGCGATATCCTCGCGAGGGAGTCACTCCATCGATGGCTCGAAGGACTTCCGGCTTGCTTTGGTAGGGCTGAAATCCGAATTCTATGTTTATCGCACGACTGTACTCCACGAGCGCCACGTGCGTATCGGGTTCCGAAACCGGCAATTGACTCACGACAGATTTCAGGAATTCTTTGATTTTCTGGAAATCGGATAGCGTCATGCTGCTTGAGCCATCGACAGCGAAGGCGAGATCAAGAGGGAAGGCATCGGAAGGTTTTTCAACTGAAAAACAAATCAGAATATTCTTTTAATTTCCTAATGTGAGTGAAATCCCCAAACGTGAGATAGGCACTTTGATAAGATGAACAATGATTATCATACCACAGTTTTTGTACTCCTGTACTGTAATCTCTTTCTGTAGTCGACAGGACTCGTATTGCATCTGTTCTCGACTGCTGTATACTCGCCCGTCACTGCCACAGACCTCCTCTCGGCGAAATGAAGACGAAGGTGACTTGCAATGACACGTAGCGGTATTAGGTGATCTCAAGATACATGTGGAGTAGAACTTACACTCCAGAGTGTCACAGGGATCTGAACAAAAACGAATGAACAGTCAATAATATTGAAGTAAGCAACGGTTAGGATTCATTATGTAGAATAGAATAGAATAGAATAGAATAGAATAGAATAGAATAGAATAGAATAGAATAGAGTAGAATAGAATAGAATAGAATAGAGTAGAATAGAATAGAACAAAATAGAGTAGAGTAGAGTAGAATAGAATAGAATAGAATAGAATAGAATAGAATAGAATAGAATAGAATAGAACAAAATAGAGTAGAGTAGAGTAGAATAGAATAGAGTAGAATAGAGTAGAATAGAATAGAATAGAATAGAATAGAATAGAATAGAATAGAATAGAACAAAATAGAGTAGAGTAGAGTAGAGTATAATAGAATATAATAGAATAGAGTAGAATAGAATAGAATAGAATAGAATAGAATAGAATAGAATAGAATAGAATAGAACAAAATAGAGTAGAGTAGAGTAGAGTAGAATAGAATAGAATAGAGTAGAGTAGAATAGAGTAGAATAGAATAGAGTAGAGTAGAATAGAATAGAATAGAATAGAATAGAACAAAATAGAGTAGAGTAGAATAGAATAGAATAGAATAGAGTAGAGTAGAATAGAATAGAATAGAGTAGAGTAGAATAGAACAAAATAGAGTAGAATAGAATAGAATAGAATAGAATAGAGTAGAGTAGAATAGAATAGAATAGAGTAGAGTAGAATAGAATAGAATAGAATAGAGTAGAGTAGAATAGAACAAAATAGAGTAGAATAGAATAGAGTAGAATAGAATAGAATAGAATAGAATAGAAAAGAATAGAACAAAATAGAGTAGAGTAGAGTAGAATAGAATAGAATAGAGTAGAGTAGAATAGAATAGAATAGAATAGAGTAGAGTAGAATAGAGTAGAATAGAATAGAATAGAATAGAATAGAATAGAATAGAATAGAATAGAATAGAATAGAATAGAATAGAACAAAATAGAGTAGAGTAGAGTAGAATAGAATAGAAATTATAGAATAGAATAGAATAAAATAGAATAGAATAAAATAGAATAGAATAAAATAGACTAGACTAGAATGGAATAAAATAGAATAAAATAAAATAGAATAAAATAAAATAGAATAGAATAAAATAGAATAGAATAAAATAGAATAGAATAAAATAGACTAGACTAGAACAGAGTAAAATACAATAGAATAAAATACAATAGAATAAAATAAAATACAATAGAATAAAATATATAATAGAATAAAATAATATAGAATAAATTAGAATACAATTAAATACAATAGAATAAAATAAAATGCAATACAATACAATACATTACAATACAATACAATACAATACAACACAATACAATACAATACAATACATGCAATACAATACAATACAATACAAGTACTATTTACAACACGGATGCGAATGTTGTAAAACGTGTGATACGAATGCATGTCTTAAAAAATCTTAAAGATATTAAATGATTTTGGCTGAGAAAATCGAACGAAAAGTTTATGTAAATCAGGACGAAGTTGTATCACATATTCAACTACTAATGAGGCATCATTTCTTTTGTCTTTCCTTCGTGAATTATTTCGTGAGTATTATATTATCATTTATTTAAACACGATAATACATGATTAGAGCTATGATTAGAGTGTTTAACCGGAGATCATGAAGGTTGCGGGTTAGATTCGCGTCTGGGGCTCAGAAACATTTTTCTGAGTTTGTGTTAAAGCTTGAGTAGCAAACAATCTACTATATTTTAATAAAGCTGCAAGTCACATTTAATATCTATTTATTTATTTACCTTTAATAAGTAGTTCGGTGATACCAGGAGCTACTGTGCCGGGGGAACCAGACGGATCCACAACGATTATCTTATTTTTCGGCGCAATTATTTCCAATTCAGTGGTGTCTACGTTGTTGCCAATAGCAACCAGGGTAACGTCAACACCAGCATCTTCCAAGGTCTTGGCTGCATCCTGAAGGACCTCCGGAGAGGAATCTGATTTCGTGGTCACAAATAGTATCAGATTTTTCCGTGAATTTGGGCGAGATTTTTTCTCAAACATCGCTGAGGCTTCTTTTAGGACCTTAAAAAATATATCGAAAAATTGGTATGATTAGAAATAAAAGCAAACGCAAAATAATTGCAATATGAATGATAGTGAGAACAGTAAACCTTCAGCACCGAAGTTGTTCCCGGCAAGGTTAAGGAACAGGAGAAGGAAGAGGAGGAGGAGGAGGAGGAAGAGGGGGAGCAGGAGTAGAAGGGGAGAAGGAGGAGAAAGAGAAGGAGGAAAAGGAGGAAGAGGAGGAGGAAGAAGAGGAGGAGAAGGATGGAGAGGTGGAAGAAGTAGGAGGAAGAAGAGGAGGAAGAAGAGGAGGAGGAGAAGGATGGAGAGGTGGAAGAGGAGTTAGAGTAAAGAAAGGAGGAGAAAGGGGAGGGAGAGGAGGAAAGGAAGCAGATGATAAAGAGGAAGAACACGAAGCAGGGGAAGAGGAGTGGTAGAAGGAGGAAGAAGAGGAGGAGGAAGAAGAGGAGAAGGATGGAGAGGTGAAAGAGGAGTTAGAGGAGAAAGAGGCGTTGGAGTAAGGAGAGGAGGAGGGAGAGGAAGAGGAGATAGATAAGGAAGACGAGGAACACGAGGAACAGGAGAAGAGGAGGAACAGGAGAGAGGTACAGGGGGAGGGGATAAGGAAGAGGATAAAGAAGAAAAGAAGGAAAAGGAGAAAGAGAATGAGGAAGAGGAGAAAAAAAGAGAAGGGGCAAAGAGGAGAAAGATGAAAAGGAAGAGATGGAGGAAGAGGAGATGGAAGACGAGTAACAAGAACAGAAGGATAACTATGAGGATAGAGATTAGAAGGTGGAGAATGAGGAACATAAAAAGATCGAGGAGGATAAAGAGGAGGATAAAGAGGTGTAGCAGGATAAAGAGGTGTAGGAGGAAGAACGGAATGAGAACAAGGAGGATAAGCAGGAAAGGAGGAGGAAGCAGATGAGGAGTAGGGACAAGAACAAAAAGGGAAGTAGGAAGAGTTGCAGTTGCAGCAACAACAACAACAACAACGACAACTAGCTGTCAAAAAAGACTGCAAAAATTTGTTTTCTATAAATATAATGATATGTTATGTACCTTTGCAAGTCCAGTGCCATCTCTCCTCAAATACATATTTGCAATTGCGTCTTTCACATTTTGTGGATCAGTAACAGAACCAAGGTTGACATTAATCTGGACATTATCATCGTACTGCAATACTCCGTATCGAGTGTCCAATAACTTCAGTTGATCCATTATCTTATAAACAATCTTCTTCTCAAGCTCCAACACTGCCGATCCATCAGGTCTCGAAATACCCAGACCAAAGATAACATCAACAACACTTTCTTCTAAAAAGACAGACATTGTAAACTACATTCGCGCTATGTTGAATGCAAATACAGGTACAGGATTTGGGAAATCCGAAAGTCTAGTTTCAACCGTGACGCTCGGTCGGCCATTTTTCTAAGCACGAAATTCCCTTGGTGAACTCATCCGCAAATATCTTGTCAAACCTTGATATAAATTATTCATTTTGTTTTGTCTTTTAATTGAAAGATATACCTTAGAAAGTAATTATTTCTGCACTCTTCACAAAACTCGACGTTTTCTTGACTTTTGTTTCGAATTATGTCAGTCTTGACTGACGCGAAGCGTGGCTCGTCGATGTATTTGGATTGTGGATGAATAAGAAAGCCTTTATAGAGTTTTCTGAGAAGACTCAGTTTGCAACGAAGCACTTCGAAACACTTAATTATCGTATGGAAAGATAAACACAAACGCGCAATGCACGACGGTTGACACTCACTCACTCTTTAAACAAAACTATCGATGAATAAACGGATGGACATCCATTAAGGTATATAAACGTCTTTTAAACTTACTTTTTGGAACACGGTTCAAAATCGACATGATTATATTTGGGACAACACGCGACACTTCATGTGGTTGATCAACTATAAGTAGTACATCTTGTCCATGAGGAACAACGCCCACCAGCTCATCGCGATCGACTTTCTTACCAATACCTACAACATAAGTCGTCACTCCACGTTCTTTTAAGGCTTTGGCAGCTTCGCGTAAAGGTTGAGTGCCGGTAGACTTGCCGCTGGTGAAGAGTACCAACACTCTGGGTACTCCTGGCTTGGCACCATTTTTCACAGTAAACATCTCCATGGCAACAAACTTCAGTGCTTCGTCTGTCACGCGTGCAGCTCCAAGCGAAGGCTGGATGTTTTGAATGGCCTCTTTCACATCGTTCACGTTCTCGTATTTATTCAAATGAAAAGCAATGTTTATATTGTCGCTGTACTCCAGCACGCCCACTTGGCTGTCTCGCGGTGAGACTACCAATGCGTCAAGGATTGTGTTCACGGAGTTCTTAACCAAGTTGAAGTCTTCCGGTTTTAAGTTACGTGAACCATCCAAGGCGAACACAATGTTGATTCCAGATGTGGGAACTGCAAGTGAAATGAGAGACAACACATATATTTTTTAATGCCCTGGTAAAACGGTTAACAATCGGAACTTGGAACAACTCACCACATGGTCCACTGTGTTGAACACCCACGTCCTGTTTTATCCGACATGCTGTGGCTTTCATTTCACATTCATTGGTGTAAGTCTTCATATCTGATCCACAAACTGGCTTGTGTTCCTCTCTGCAAGTTTCCGAGCACTGACAAGACACCCAACCACCTGGTTTCTTCACGCAATTACTTCCATATTTGCAATGTACAGCAGAGCAAGCATCTGCATGCAAAACATGATGTTAGAATGCACACAATAATACGAATAAAAAGACGTTTTAGGAGCATTATACAATAGTATCAATGCTCATACAACAATACATTAAAAGGTACTAAAGTTACTTATAAATCTAATTACATTTTATTATAAAATCAAAACTTCTACATATATAACTAATAAAGTATAACTAACTAAAACAGTCGGTTCTTCTAATTTGTTCTGGTAAAAAATTATATAAATAAGAAAAATTAAGTTAAATAATTAAGTAGTAATTGATTAAATAATTAATAATTAATTAAATAATTAATTAAGCTGAATAATTAAGTAATAAATAATCAGATAATTAAGTTAAAATAATTAAGTAATTCATAATTAAATAATTAATTAAGTTAAACTAAGTTAATTAATTATTCTCTCTCTATATAATATAAAAAAGTTAAATAATTAAGTAATAATTAATTAATTAAATAATTAAGTTAAATTAAGTTAAAATAATAAAGTAATTCATAATTAAATCATTAATTAATTAAGTTAAACTAAGTTAATTAATTATTCTCTCTCATAAATAATTATATAAAGTAGTGTGTTGAGTAGGCCAATCAAAATCTCAGAAGATTAACCCTCAGTTTTCATATAATACCAATAATTTTTCAAAGTGTTTTTCTGCGTACCTGTGAGTATGCCGCTGGCAATCTTATTCATGATGACTTCAGTAATGCCATCTGTCAAATTAACGCCCACGATACCACCTGGAGTCAGCGGTTTCAAGCGACCACGATCACTATCCTCGTCCGTTGTGACAATCGATAATGAAATACCTTTCTTTCTTAGCATGCTACCAATTTCAGACAACTCTTGGTACGTGGCCTTGATTCTACCATCACTGAATAGCACCACGACGGACTCAGCCTTCGTGCGTCCGTCTTTCTCAAATTGGTCAGCAGTATGTCGTAACGCATGCGCAAATGAAGTCGCGTCTCGCCTCCACGTGATCCTGTCGATGGCCTCCTTAAGAGATGTTGTATCTTGTATGTAACCTAAACGCACGGGGACTGATGGGTAACTGTCGTACTGCACTACACCGTAGCGTTGGTCAGCGGTACTTGGCAGGTCAATCATCGATTTCGCTATTTCTTTTTGTTTTTCCAAGTTGCGTCGAGCATTAGGTTGAGAAGAACCAAAAACAAATATGACGTCAATCAGATGTGATGTCTTTCCTGTAATGTTTAAAAATATTTTAGTGAGTAAACGAAAAAAGCTAGCTATAGGAGAACACTTCCAGAGGCAGGATAATAAGTGTTAATTAACGATAATAGATGTTAATTAATGATAAGTGTTAATTAGTGACAACGAGCGTTATTTGATAATAATGAGTGTTAATTAATGCTAATAAATGTTAATTAATAATAACGAGTATTAATTAATGAGAATACGTATTAATTAATGATAAGTGTTAATTAATAATAATGAGTGTTAATTAATGACAATAATTCTTAATTAATGATAATGTGTAAATTAATGATAATTAACAATTAGATTATGAGCTCGTAATTTATATGAGGTGATAATTAACGAGGGTTAGGCCTTATCACGTCACTCGCCGCGATAATTAGATAGCGAGTAGCTTAACCAATCAGATTGCAGCATTAGTAAGTTTTTACTAATATTAAGGGTTAGTTAATGATCATGATCAAGGTGACGTGATGAAATAGTAGAAAACATATGTTGAGTCAGAGCAATGCGTACTTTTCTCAATATTTTTATCGATGTTATCGACGATCTTCGGAGCCAAATTCTCAATCTCCTTCGGAACATCAACAGGGAATACTTTACTGTTGTCTGGTACGAAATATGGAATATCCTTCTCATCTGGTATCTTCCCAATAGTAACGACGTACACAGACACGCCCTTTTTACGTAACGGCTTGCTTGCGTCAATCAATGACCCTGATCCCGTCGACTTATCATCGGTGACTAGGATAAGCACCTTAGGAACTCCCGGACGTGAGCCGCGTTCTGGGGTAAAGATGTTGTCCGCGGCAACCCTCAAGGCTTCATCTGTCGCAATGTCTTTGCCACGCGAGGGTTTAATACCGCTGACTGCTTGTTTCAGTGGTTCGCGTTCCTTGTAGTCTTGAAGTGAGATCCAGACGGTTGGCTTACTACTATATTCCATCACGGCAACACGGGTCTGCGTAGGTGAGATCGTGTGTTGATCTATTACTCTGGTAACGAATTTCTTGATACTTTCAAATTGATATATCGTCAAGCTGTCTGAGCCATCCAATACGAAAGCCAAGTCCAAGGCATTTTGAGGCTTTGGTAAGGGAGGGGACACTAAAAATGAAAAAGAACGAAACAGAATCAGGGTATCCTATATTAAAGTAAATGGTTTGAACTTTGAACCTAGGAGTATCATTAGATGTGCCGAAGTTGATCGTCCAGGTTGTTGTAGCCTTGAGAAAGACTATTGTTGGTGACTGACGTTTCGACGGCCTCAGCGGCGGTCATCATCTGCACTCTGAAGACACACTGACACATTGAAGTTCTCTTATTTCTCCTTTTCATATTATATCCAGTTTATAACCATAGCCATATATCTATGAGTAATGTTTCTACTAGTTTCTAGAGAATATTACACGGCGGTTGGAGGCCGCCGTGTATGGCCGCCACGCGCTAGTTCCGGCTTCATAATTACTGTTATGGAGCCGTAGTTTGTTTGTGTTTTATATTATTGGAAAACTTTGGACAACTGATTCATTTTAACAAGATGGCCGCCACGAGCTACTTCCGGCTTCATTCTCTGAACAATAGTTACTCGATCCACTCATTATTTAGAGATCAGAGTTCATACTTCAGCTGACGAAAAGTCTATTTATTCACAAAATGAGGACATTCCTTACCACACGCTCCTTCGTGTTGAACTTCCACATCCTTTTGTTCACGACAAGCCTCAGATTTCATTTCACCGATGTTGCTGTACGTTTGGCCGTTAGTCCCGCAAACAGGGCTGTAGGTGGTGGTGGTGGTACCTTCGGGGCATTTACAGAGTGGTGGGGTACCAGACAATGCCGTGCAAACACCATTATATTTACACTTGACACCATCACAAGGATCTAAAGGGAGGAATAAAAAGTAAACACCATGTTTATATAAAAAGAATCACTACAACAGTGTATATATTAACACATCCAAACATTACCGATATATAGTGACTGCCGCATAGGCAGTACATATATCAATCGAACTAGCACGTCATTGTAACCTTCGCTCTCCATCTGAGTCTCGGTAGCTCAATGGTTAGAGCGTCTCACCAGCAATCAGGTTACAGGTTCAATTCCTGTCCGGGACTCAGAATCATTTTTCTGAGGACACGAGCTTGATGATCGTTAATGTATCGTCTGTCTACTCCAAGCTCTCCCACATTCACTACAGCAGTGTATATATTAACACATAACAAGAACTAGTAGAAAGCTAATAGAAAGTGACCTTCATTTTACGTTTTACTCTTGACGAAGGACCTTCACTCGAAACGTTAGATCTCCTACACACTATTTTGGTAGTACACCAACCTTTTAGAGTTTTCGATTTATATTTCTACACTACCACGTGTGACTAGCGACAGGAAAGGCTCCGACTTGTGATGGATACACTCTAGTTTTCCGAGATCATGCCTCTCTCAAGCGAGATCTCGCTAACCGAGCTGACCTGCTTGTCCATATCTACGCGGTGATATCTCACTTACCGGGCTAGCCCGGTAATCGGGCTGGCTCGCCTATCCGAAAGCCGAGGAAGGATTTGTGGAAGTAGGCCCGAGGGACTTTTACAAATATAGGCCAAACGGTTTTCGCTATGGCTGGTTTTCACCATCGACATAATCATAAGACAACACAAAAGGCATAACAAAGGAGTGAAGTCAAGCCTGCAACATAAACGTCGACATAAGCGACATTGACTATGACACAAACAACCGATGACAAACAATATTGGCCCACACTTAACGCATGACGCATAACTCACACTAATTATGACACAAACAAACTATGACGTATGAACCAGACGTATATATTGTATAAGGCAAACCATGACAAACACGCTTTACTTGACTCGAAACGTCACCAACAACAGTCTTTCTCAAGACTACAACAATCTGGACGATCAACTTCACACATCTAATGATACTCCAGGTTCAAACCATTTACTTTATAAGCGTAAGCATAAGAACATAGTCCAACCCAAGAGCAGAACAAAAGACAAAACAAAGAAAAATTCTCGTTGTTTTGTCTTCGCAATTCTCAGAGGATAAATCATTCTTTGTTTTCGTATTGATCTTGTGCTTATGAAGACAGTCGCTTAAGAGAATAGTCGCTCAAAGAAAGTTAACTGTTGTACATGACGTTATAAAAATCTCCTCAATTACCTATCATTGTTGTACCGCTGACACGATCCCCAACCTTGCTTGGTTTCTCAGTAGTCGTAACCTTGACGACGTTGGTAGAATTACCAGTAAATACCGACACTTGACTATCGTCGATACCATCACCTACAGCGATCACGTACAGTTTAATCTCCTTTGCAATGAACCTCTTTGCTAGAGCTTCCAACGTTGCTGTATCTGCTTTCGTCTTGCTGTTGGTAAACAACACCACTACTTTACGAGAGTTTTCATATTTGCTCTTCTCAAAGAGTTCCTCGGCTTCTGTGAGACCATTCTCGAACGCTTTCCCCTGACCCGGCCAACTGAGTTCACCTAGAGAGCGTTTGAATTCCTTGATGTCCTCGATATCCCCAAGCTTCACGCGGGGGATTGCTTTGTGTCCGTAGATGACAAGACCGTAGACAATATTTGGGACCTTGTTCAGGTTATCTGGTGAGATCGAGGTGCGTTGGTCGTCGTCTGGGATCATTTCTGTGACAACGTCCTTTTCCCAGTTAAATGTCGTTCGGCCATTTGGATTTGCGGCTCCTAATACAAACACCATTTCTAGTGGCCTCTTTCCTGTTAAGGCAAAATGAGGGAAATTTTTAGTAGGCTGAGTTTAGGTTGGGTGAGGTTGAGTTGACTTAAGTTAGGTTACGTTAGATGAGGTTGGGTGATGTTGGATGATGTTGGGTGGGGTTGGGTGATGTTGGATGAGGTTGGGTGAGGTTGGGTGGGGTTGGATGATGGGTGGGATTGGGTGAGGTTGGGTGCGGTTGGATGATGGGTGGGGTTGGATGATGGGTGGGATTGGGTGAGGTTGGGTGGGGTTGGTGGATGATGTTGGGTGGGGTTGGATGATGTTGGGTTGGGTTGGATGATGTTGGGTGGGATGATGCTGGGTGAGGTTGGATGATGTTGGATGAGGTTGGATGTTGGGTAGGGTTGGATGTTGGGTGAGGTTGGATGATGTTGGGTGGGGTTGGATGATGTTGGGTGTGGTTGGATGATGTTGGGTGAGGTTGGATGTTGGGTAGGGTTGGATGTTGGGTGAGGTTGGATGATGTTGGGTGGGGTTGGATGATGTTGGGTGTGGTTGGATGATGTTGGGTGGGGTTGGATGATGTTGGGTGGGGTTGGATGATGTTGGGTGGGGTTGGATGATGTTGGATGGGGTTGGATGATGTTGGGTGGTACACATTCTCGTGTAAGGCGACAAAGAACTTTCATTTAAGCAATACTTGTTTTGGGGGTGGAGTGTCCCCTTACGTAAGGTATGTAGGTAGGTAGGCACCAAACAATTCACTTACGCTCAGCAACATATTTCACAATGCTTTTCTTAATTCTGGCAATTAAACTGTCTCTGTTTTCCGCAATTGGATCAAGCACATTGATTGCATTCACGTCCGTCTTATCACCGATGTCAATTCCATAGATTTTAATGCCGTTGTTGTGAGCGTTGCGTACGGCATCCACCAAAGCCTTTGAGTGCACGACTTTCTCATCAGTGAGAACAATGAGATACCTTGGCACACCAGGTCGGGCACCTTTCTCTCGGCTGAATAGTTCGTTGGTTGCCTTTTCAATCATCTCTGCTGTCGCCGTGTTTGCGCCACGGGATTGCCGTATATTCATAATGTAGTAATCCAAGTCAGCGGCACGAGTGTACTCATTTAAGGCAACTTCGATATTTGCTTTCTCGCTGTACTCGATGACACCGACTTGAATTGCGTTCCTTGAGATGGTTAGTCTCTTAATGTATTCGCGCACAAAATCTTTGAATTTCTCAAACTGCGAAGAAGTAAGGCTGTTGGAGCCGTCGAGCGCAAAACCAAGTTCGTAAGGTGCTAAAGAATGAAGGAGAAAAATAATATGTTTCTTTTGGATCATATAAAGACCCGAAGACGCGATTTTTTCCGAAGACTGTCATTTTGATATAGGTTATTTACTGAAAAGCGTGTAAAGGGGTCCCCAGGAAACAACCCCGGGGAAAACAACCCTGGGGGAAACAACCCCGGGGAAACAACCCGGAGGAAACAACCCCGGGGGAACAATCCCGGTGAAAACAACACGAGAGAAAGAACCCCGGGATAACGTACTACACGAAAATCAGGTTTGTCAACCTACCGCATTGTCCACCATAAGCAACCTTTATCTCTATCCTATTGGTGCATGACTTGGCATCTAGGTGACATAAGTCAGCGTACGTCTCGCCATCATCCCCACAAACCGTGTCGTCTTCAGCGGCTTTTGGACAAGATGGACACACGCAAGACGTTGTTCTGTCAGCAGAAGAACGGCACTTAGCACCATAGTTACATCTCTTGGTGGCACAGGGATCTAGAAGGATGTTATTAAACGATGTTATTAAGTGAAGGGAACATCCGGGGACCGATGGATATCATAAAATGAAAAAGAATCCAACCTAGCAGCGGTCTTTCGGCAACCATTATCGAAGTGTCGTTTACATCTTCACCAACTGGCACTTGTACGAAATTCTTGGAATTCGAAATCAGCAAATGAATCTGACGAACATCCACTCTATTCCCATATCCAACAGCAAACACTTCAATATCTTGATCCTTCAAAGATCGGGACAACCTCGTAAGCTCATCGTTGCTAACCGTCAAAGGGTCGTTAACGAACATGATAACGACACGCCGGGAATAGGGTCGCCCGTCTATGTTAAACGATTCAATTGCCTTCCTTAGTCCTTCGCTGAGTCCGGTTCCTTGGCCGCTCCACGTGACCTTATCAATGAGCTGCTTAAGCATTTTATTATCAGATCTCGCAGGCAGTCGTACAGCGGTCCTTGCCATGAAGTCGTATTGGATGATACCAAACGCTGAATTAAGTTGTCTGGCTTGTTCGATGACTGATTTTACCATCTCTTTTTCACGTGAAAACACTGGAATGGCATCGACTCCCGATGAACCAATTACAAAGACCATGTCCAAGAGGTGCTCCTTATTTCCTGCAACGTAAGAAATCAAAACTCCATAAATGTGAAGTAATAATACAAGGAACAAATTACTGCAAACGATACATGGACGATCGTCAAGCTCATATCCTCAGAAATTGAGCCACTGAGACTCAATGGAGAGCGAAGGTTACAATGATGTACTGGTTCGATTGATATACATGTATATACTGCCTATGTGGCAGTCACTGTATATCAGTAATGCTTGGGTGTGTTGTATATACTGTATACACTGATGTAGTGAATGTTGGAGAGCTTGGAGTAGACAGATGATACATAGACGATCGTCAGGCTCATATCCTCTCGAGTTTGGACAGGAATCGAACCTGTAACCTTCTGGTTGCCGGTGAGACACTTTAACCATTGAGCTACCGAGACTCAGATGGAGAGCGAAGGTTACAATGATGTACTGGTTCGATTGATATATGTACTGCCTGTGTGGCAGTCACTATATATCAGTACTAATATATATTGACTGCAGCTTGAGTGTATATGTATATGGTCATCAAATATAGGAACGATAAAGTTCTACTCAATGATTCACGAAGGAAAGACAAAAGAAATGGATGCCTAATTAGTAGTTGTATATATGATACAAAATCATCCCGATTTACATAAACTTTCTCAGTCAAAATCATTTAATATCGATGAATATGAACGTTTAAATGCATTCGTATCACATGCTATTGGCAACATTCGCGTTCGTGTTGTATCGAATAAATAGCTCGAGCTTGTATATCCGAAACAACATGGACGGGAATGTTGAAGAAATTTCTAATAGGAGGACTTATAGCAGGAGGATCTTCTCCTACTATAAGTCGTCCCTTTAGAAGATCCTCCTACTATAAGTCGTCCCATTAGAAGATCCTCCTACTATAAGTCGTCCCATGAGAAGATCCTCCTACTATAAGTCGTCCCATTAGAAGATCCTCCTACTATAAGTCGTCCCATGAGAAGATCCTCCTACTATAAGTCGTCCCATTAAGATCCTCCTACTATAAGTCGTCCCTTTAGAAGATCCTCCTACTATAAGTCGTCCCATTAGAAGATCCTCCTACTATAAGTCGTCCCATTAGAAGATCCTCCTACTATAAGTCGTCCCTTTAGAAGATCCTCCTACTATAAATCGTCCCTTTAGAAGATCCTCCTACTATAAGTCGTCCCATTAGAAGATCCTCCTACTATAAGTCGTCCCATGAGAAGATCCTCCTACTATAAGTCGTCCCTTTAGAAGATCCTCCTACTATAAATCGTCCCATTAGAAGATCCTCCTACTATAAATCGTCCCTTTAGAAGATCCTCCTACTATAAGTCGTCCCATGAGAAGATCCTCCTACTATAAGTCGTCCCATGAGAAGATCCTCCTACTATAAGTCGTCCCTTTAGAAGATCCTCCTACTATAAATCGTCCCTTTAGAAGATCCTCCTACTATAAGTCGTCCCATTAGAAGATCCTCCTACTATAAGTCGTCCCATTAGAAGATCCTCCTACTATAAGTCGTCCCTTTAGAAGATCCTCCTACTATAAATCGTCCCTTTAGAAGATCCTCCTACTATAAGTCGTCCCTTTAGAAGATCCTCCTACTATAAGTCGTCCCATGAGAAGATCCTCCTACTATAAGTCGTCCCTTTAGAAGATCCTCCTACTATAAGTCGTCCCTTTAGAAGATCCTCCTACTATAAGTCGTCCCTTTAGAAGATCCTCCTACTATAAGTCGTCCCATGAGAAGATCCTCCTACTATAAGTCGTCCCTTTAGAAGATCCTCCTACTATAAGTCGTCCCATGAGAAGATCCTCCTACTATAAGTCGTCCCTTTAGAAGATCCTCCTACTATAAGTCGTCCCATGAGAAGATCCTCCTACTATAAGTCGTCCCTTTAGAAGATCCTCCTACTATAAGTCGTCCCATTAGAAGATCCTCCTACTATAAGTCGTCCCATGAGAAGATCCTCCTACTATAAGTCGTCCCATGAGAAGATCCTCCTACTATAAGTCGTCCCTTTAGAAGATCCTCCTACTATAAATCGTCCCTTTAGAAGATCCTCCTACTATAAGTCGTCCCATTAGAAGATCCTCCTACTATAAGTCGTCCCATTAGAAGATCCTCCTACTATAAGTCGTCCCTTTAGAAGATCCTCCTACTATAAATCGTCCCTTTAGAAGATCCTCCTACTATAAGTCGTCCCTTTAGAAGATCCTCCTACTATAAGTCGTCCCATGAGAAGATCCTCCTACTATAAGTCGTCCCTTTAGAAGATCCTCCTACTATAAGTCGTCCCTTTAGAAGATCCTCCTACTATAAGTCGTCCCATTAGAAGATCCTCCTACTATAAATCGTCCCATTAAGATCCTCCTAGTATAAGTCGTCCCTTTAGAAGATCCTCCTACTATAAGTCGTCCCTTTAGAAGATCCTCCTACTATAAGTCGTCCCATTAGAAGATCCTCCTACTATAAGTCGTCCCATTAGAAGATCCTCCTACTATAAGTCGTCCCATGAGAAGATCCTCCTACTATAAGTCGTCCCTTTAGAAGATCCTCCTACTATAAGTCGTCCCTTTAGAAGATCCTCCTACTATAAGTCGTCCCATGAGAAGATCCTCCTACTATAAGTCGTCCCTTTAGAAGATCCTCCTACTATAAATCGTCCCTTTAGAAGATCCTCCTACTATAAGTCGTCCCATTAGAAGATCCTCCTACTATAAGTCGTCCCATTAGAAGATCCTCCTACTATAAGTCGTCCCTTTAGAAGATCCTCCTACTATAAGTCGTCCCTTTAGAAGATCCTCCTACTATAAATCGTCCCATTAAGATCCTCCTACTATAAGTCGTCCCTTTAGAAGATCCTCCTACTATAAGTCGTCCCATGAGAAGATCCTCCTACTATAAGTCGTCCCTTTAGAAGATCCTCCTACTATAAGTCGTCCCTTTAGAAGATCCTCCTACTATAAGTCGTCCCTTTAGAAGATCCTCCTACTATAAGTCGTCCCATTAGAAGATCCTCCTACTATAAGTCGTCCCATTAGAAGATCCTCCTACTATATAGTAGTATATATAGTAGGAAGATCTTCTAATGGGACGACTTATAGCCGGAGGATCTTCCAATGGGACGACTTATAATAGGAGGATCTTCTAATGGGAGGACTTATAGTAGGAGGATCTTCTAATGGGACGACTTATAGCCGGAGGATCTTCTAATGGGACGACTTATAGACTTACAGTAGGAGGATCTTCTAATGGGACGACTTATAGTAGGAGGATCTTCTAATGGGACGACTTATAGTAGGAGGATCTTCTCATAGGACGACTTATAGTAGGAGGATCTAATGGGACGACTTATAGTAGGAGGATCTTCTAATGGGACGACTTATAGTAGGAGGATCTTCTAATGGGACGACTTATAGTAGGAGGATCTAATGGGACGACTTATAGTAGGAGGATCTTCTAATGGGACGACTTACGATCTTCTAATGGGACGACTTATAGTAGGAGGATCTTCTAATGGGACGACTTATAGTAGGAGGATCTAATGGGACGACTTATAGTAGGAGGATCTTCTAATGGGACGACTTATAGTAGGAGGATCTTCTAATGGGACGACTTATAGTAGGAGGATCTAATGGGACGACTTATAGTAGGAGGATCTTCTAATGGGACGACTTATAGCCGGAGGATCTTCTAATGGGACGACTTATAATAGGAGGATCTTCTAATGGGAGGACTTATAGCCGGAGGATCTTCTAATGGGACGACTTATAGCCGGAGCATCTTCTAATGGGACGACTTATAGTAGGAGAAGCTTCTAATGGGACGACTTATAATAGGAGGATCTTCTAATGGGACGACTTATAGTAGGAGGATCTAATGGGACGACTTACAGTAGGAGGATCTTCTAATGGGACGACTTATAGTAGGAGGATCTTCTAATGGGACGACTTATCGTAGGAGGATCTTCTAATGGGACGACTTATAGTAGGAGGATCTGATGGGACGACTTATAGTAGGAGGATCTTCTAATGGGACGACTTATAGTCGGAGGATCTTCTAATGGGACGACTTATAATAGGAGGATCTTCTAATGGGAGGACTTATAGTAGGAGGATCTTCTAATGGGACGACTTATAGCCGGAGGATCTTCTAATGGGACGACTTATAGACTTATAGTAGGAGGAGCTTCTAATGGGACGACTTATAATAGGAGGATCTTCTAATGGGAGAACTTATAGTAGGAGGATCTTCTAATGGGACGACTTACAGTAGGAGGATCTTCTAATGGGACGACTTATAGTAGGAGGATCTTCTAATGGGACGACTTATAGTAGGAGGATCTTCTAATGGGACTACTTATGGTAGGAGGATCTTCTAATGGGACGACTTACTAGGAGGATCTTCTAATGGGACGACTTATAGTAGGAGGATCTTCTAATGGGACGACTTATAGTAGGAGGATCTTCTAATGGGACGACTTATAGTGGGAGGATCTTCTAATGGGACGACTTATAGTAGGAGGATCTTCTAATGGGACGACTTATCGTAGGAGGATCTTCTAATGGGACGACTTATAGTAGGAGGATCTTCTAATGGGACGACTTATCGTAGGAGGATCTTCTAATGGGACGACTTATAGTAGGAGGATCTTCTAATGGGACGACTTATAGTAGGAGGATCTTCTAATGGGACGACTTATAGTAGGAGGGGGACGACTTATAGTAGGAGGATCTTCTAATGGGACGACTTATAGTAGGACGATCTAATGGGACGACTTATGGTAGGAGGATCTTCTCATGGGACGACTTATAGTAGGAGGATCTTCTAATTGAACGACTTATAGTAGGAGGATCTTCTAATGGGACGACTTATAGTAGGAGGATCTTCTCATGGGACGACCTATAGTAGGAGGATCTTGTAATGGGACGACTTATAGTAGGAGGATCTTCTAATGGGACGACTTATAGTAGGAGGATCTAATGGGACGACTTATAGTAGGAGGATCTTCTAATGGGACGACTTATAGCCGGAGGATCTTCTAATGGGACGACTTATAGTAGGAGGATCTTCTAATGGGACGACTTATAGTAGGAGGATCTTCTAATGGTACGAGTTATAGTAGCAGGATCTTCTAATGGGACGACTTATAGTAGGAGGATCTTCTAATGGGACGACTTATAGTAGGAGGATCTTCTAATGGGACGACTTATAGTAGGAGGATCTTCTAATGGGACGACTTATAGTAGGAGGATCTTCTAATGGGACGACTTATAGCCGGAGGATCTTCTAATGAGAGGAGGATCTTCTAATGGGACGACTTATAGTAGGAGGATCTTCTAATGGGACGACTTATAGTAGGAGGATCTTCTAATGGGACGACTTATAGTAGGAGGATCTAATGGGACGACTTATAGTAGGAGGATCTTCTAATGGGACGACTTATAGTAGGAGGATCTTCTCATGGGACGACTTATAGTAGGAGGATCTTGTAATGGGACGACTTATAGTAGGAGGATCTTCTAATGGGACGACTTATAGTAGGAGGATCTAATGGGACGACTTATAGTAGGAGGATCTTCTAATGAGACGACTTATAGCCGGAGGATCTTCTAATGGGACGACTTATAGTAGGAGGATCTTCTAATGGGACGACTTATAGTAGGAGGATCTTCTAATGAGACGAGTTATAGTAGGAGGATCTTCTAATGGGACGACTTATAGTAGGAGGATCTTCTAATGGGACGACTTATAGTAGGAGGATCTTCTAATGGGACGACTTATAGTAGGAGGATCTAATGGGACGACTTATAGTAGGAGGATCTTCTAATGGGACGACTTATAGTAGGAGGATCTTCTAATGGGACGACTTATAGCCGGAGGATCTTCTAATGAGAGGAGGATCTTCTAATGGGAGGACTTATAGCTGGAGGATCTTCTAATGGGAGGACTTATAGCCGGAGGATCGTCTAATGGGAGGACTTATAGCTGGAGGATCTTCTAATGGGAGGACTTATAGCTGGAGGATCTGCTAATGGGAGGACTTATAGCTGGAGTATCTTCCAATGGCACGACTTATAGGTGGTGAGGCTTATAACCGGGAGGCCGATATCGGCGCTAAAAACCGGTATTTTAAGCTATAGTATAAATTTTTATTAACATAACAAGGATGCTTACCTTTCTCAATGTCAGATGTTATTTTCTTAAAAACGTTCGGAACAGCTCGTGGTAGTTCATCAACAGCAGGCACGGGAATCACTCCTCCCTCGTCAGGAACAAGGTCTCTCAGGTCAACTAGATCTACTTTCTTTCCAATGCCAACAACATACACTCTAACACCACGTTCAACAAGAGGTTTCATAGCATCACGTAAACGCTCAGTCCCCGTTGACTTACTCCCAGTCAACAGAACTAAGACCTTTGGGACGCCTGCTCTTGAGCCATACTCAGATTTGAATACTCGGTCAGCCGCTAGTCTCAGGCCTTTATCGGTGACGACGCCTTGACCGCGAGAAGGTTGGATGCGATCGACAGCTTCCTTGAGACGATCGGGATTGGTGAAGTTGTCGAAGGAAATTTTCACTGAAGGTTCGTCACTGTACTCCACAACTGCGACGTGCGTGCCTGATTCAGAGACGCGGGTGTTATCAATCGAGGATTTTACAAATGATTTTAAGGCTTCGAATTCCGTCGGTGTGAAGGCTTTTGAACCTTCCAACAAGAAAGCCAGATCAATTACGCTTTCTGACACTAGAAAGATGAAGAAAATTATCATTTAGCAATAGTGATGGTAATTGTGATGGTAAAAATGATGGTGATGGTAAGAATGACCGAGCGAAGCGAGCATGATAATCTCGCCGAGGCAGGGATCCATTTCTCACTAAACGTTTGTATATATACAATATATATATATATATATACATATATGTATATATATATATATATATATATATATATATATATATATATATATATATATATGTATATATACAAACGTTTAGTGAGAAATGGATCCCTGCCTGTGTTATGTATTTAGACTCACTAATTCCAAATCTATTTTCACAATTGAAAACGGTTAAATATCGATCGAGATAACATTCAAAATAATATACGACGAAACGGCTGGCTCATTGCCGAATAATTTCTAAGTACATAAACCGTTTTTACGAAGGGTACGCACGTTCTCGTTATATATTAGACTCGGTAATTCCAAATCTGTTTTCAGAATTGAAATCGAGTAAATATTGGCCGAGATAGCGTTCAAAATCTACGTACGACGAAACAGGCCTTTTGGGATTTGTTATCTCAGACGACAAATACACATCGTGCGCGGTCTGGGCCCTGGGGAGGAAAGGCGAGCGAGGGGATATTGCGATACATGTATTTCTAGTACAAAAAATGTTCTTACCACAAGGTCCAGTCCGTTTTACGTTAACCTCCACTTTAGTTTCACAGGAATGAACCCTCAAGAAGCAAACATTGATGTACGTTTGTCCGTCTGTGCCACACACAGGTTTTTGCTCACGTGAGCAATCCTTAGCAACGGGACACACGCAGCTGTACCGATCACTTGTATCCACAATACACTGGCCATGATATGGACACCATACAGAAGTACAGGGATCTAAAAGAAAAACAATCCACGCGGTGAGATTTTCGAAAAGAACTAAAATGGTGCAAAACGTTTGAGATTGTTTAGCGACAACAGAGGGTAGCTTCCCCCCTTTATACCAGTTGTTGAATACCAGCTGTTGTCTTGTTTTTGGGGTGGAATGCCCAATAATTACCTTTCAAAGCCTCGGCTCCAGTCCTATCACCAACCGTATCCACGTTCTCTTTTATCTTGCCGCGAACCACAGGGGTGGATGTTACCGCAGCAACCTCGTCATTGTTGACGCGATCACCAATAGCAACAACGAGGATCTTTACCCCACGTTCAGTCAGCTTGCTGGCAGAATTACGTAAGACAGTCAAATCAATGTTCAATCTATCGTTTATAAATAACACCAACAACTTCCTAGTTGTGCGTTTCTTGTCGAATACGTCCATTGCCTTCGTCAATAAACTATCCAAGCTGTCAGCATCTCCTGTCCAAGATAGCGTGTCAATGTGGTCCTTCAGTTTCTGCTCGTCAATAAAATCGTCAAATCCAATTAATGTCCTCGATCCGTCGTGGTAGTCAAGTACAGCATAGCGCGTTTGGGCTGTCTTTGGTAACTCGATCATATGCTTTACGATGGCTTTTTCGAAGTTAAACACTTGTGGGGCATCCGGTCCTGATGCACCAATGCCGAAAACTATGTCAAGATGGTCAATAATATCTACGAGGCGAGAAGAGAAAATGTTTAGGATAATTGTTGTTGTGAGGACACAATGAATGAATGAATGTTGTTGTGAGTTTACTAGAGACGTAATTCTCATCATCTCTCATCAACTCTCATCAACTCTCCGTACTCTCATTAACTGTCACCAACTCTCACCAACTGTCATCAACTCTCGTCAACTCTCATCAACTCTCCGTACTCTCATTAACTCTCACCAACTGTCACCAACTGTCATCAACTCTCGTCAACTCTCGTCAACTCTCATCAACTCACATCAACTCACATCAACTCTCGTCAACTCTCGTCAACTCTCGTCAACTCTCATCAACTCTCCGTACTCTCATTAACTCTCACCAACTGTCACCAACTGTCACCAACTGTCATCAACTCTCGTCAACTCTCATCAACTCACATCAACTCACATCAACTCTCGTCAACTCTCATCAACTCTCGTCAACTCTCATCAACTCTCACCAACTCTCACCAACTCTCGTCAACTCTCATCAACTCTCACCAACTCTCACCAACTCTCGTCAACTCTCATCAACTCTCGTTAACTCTCATCAACTCTCATCAACTCTCATCAACTCTCATCAACTCTCATCATCTCTCGTCAACTCTCATTAATTCTCATCATTTACTTGCAGTTCGCCATCTTTACTAAAACTTTACTTTAGTATTACCTTTCCTTGCGTTCTTTATATCTTTGGTTACATCACCTACTACTGCTAACACATCTTTCGGAGTGGGAACTATGTACCCGTGATCTCGAGCGCCGGTAATATTCCTGAACGATGTCAAATCCAGGTTCTTTCCGATCCCTACCACATAGACACCGACACCAGCTTTCCTCAGACGACCAGCACCATCAAGAACCTCCTGACTCACTCTTCCGTCCGTCGTTAGAACAATCAATACCTTGGCCAAACCGGCTCGTCCACCACCTATGGGACTAAAGAGTCCTTCGTGGGCCAATTGCAAGGCCTCGCCAACTGCTGCGTTGACGCCACGAGACGCAATGAGTCGGTCAAGGGCTTCTTCAAGGCTACCAAGGTTGTTTTTGTCTTTAAAAGAAACCACGACTCTCGCTGTATCACTGTACTCGATAACTGCCACGTGAGTTTCTAGATCAGATACCTTGAACTGTGAGGCAACTCTGTAGACGAATGCCTTGAGTTGGTCGAACTCTTGTTGGTTTAAGTTACGGGAACCATCCAAGGCAAATGCCAAGTCTGTGATCTTTAGAGTTTTGTAGTCTAAGATAAGAAGAGAGTGTGTAAAGCTGTGGAAATTTATGCTACTGGACGCCTCCATTTTAGAGTTTTCGCGACGGCTAAAACTCGATGTACAATGGATTAATTTTGCTAGTAGATTGCTCTCATAGGTATTGCGAACAATCAGAATTAAATATTTTAAATTGTAATCAGTTCAGTTTTATATTTATGGGATGGAAGTGGATGAAAGCGAGAGTGAAAATATGAATAGGATGGAAGTGGAATGGAAATAGGATGGAAGTGGATGAGAGCGAGAGTGAAAATAGGAATAGTATGGAAGTGGGATGAAAATAGGATGGAAGTGGATGAGAGCGAGAGTGAAAATAGGAATAGGATGGAAGTGGAATGAAAATAGGATGGAAGTGGATGAGAGCGAGAGTGAAAATAGGAATAGGATGGAAGTGGATGAGAGAGAGAATGAAAATAGGAATAGGATGGAAGTGGGATGAAAATAGTATGAAGTGGATGAGAGCGAGAATGAAAATAGGAATAGTATGGAAGTGGATGAGAGCGAGAATGAAAATAGAAATAGGATGAAAGTGGGATGGAAATAGGATGGAAGTGGATGAGAGCGAGAATGAAAATAGACATAGGATGGAAGTGGGATGGAAATAGGATGGAAGTGGATGAGAGCGAGAATGAAAATAGACATAGGATGAAAGTGGGATGGAAATAGGATGGAAGTGGATGAGAGCGAGAATGAAAATAGACATAGGATGGAAGTGGGATGGAAATAGGATGGAAGTGGATGAGAGCGAGAATGAAAATAGACATAGGATGGAAGTGGGATGGAAATAGGATGGAAGTGGATGAGAGCGAGAGTGAAAATAGGAATAGGATGGAAGTGGATGAGAGCGAGAATGAAAATAGGAATAGGATGGAAGTGGGATGAAAATAGTATGAAGTGGATGAGAGCGAGAATGAAAATAGGAATAGTATGGAAGTGGATGAGAGCGAGAATGAAAATAGAAATAGGATGAAAGTGGGATGGAAATAGGATGGAAGTGGATGAGAGCGAGAATGAAAATAGACATAGGATGGAAGTGGGATGGAAATAGGATGGAAGTGGATGAGAGCGAGAATGAAAATAGACATAGGATGAAAGTGGGATGGAAATAGGATGGAAGTGGATGAGAGCGAGAATGAAAATAGACATAGGATGGAAGTGGGATGGAAATAGGATGGAAGTGGATGAGAGCGAGAATGAAAATAGACATAGGATGGAAGTGGGATGGAAATAGGATGGAAGTGGATGAGAGCGAGAATGAAAATAGGAATAGTATGGAAGTGGGATGGAAATAGGATGGAAGTAGACGAGAACGAGAGAATTTGGATGATTTTGCATCTACCGAAGTGAGCCTATTCTACACCAACTTTATATCACAAAGACTGAGACATACCACACTTTCCAGCATTTCTTTGTGAAATATCCTTTTGAGATTTACAAGCGGCCACCTTCATAGCTTCCGAATTACTGTACGTCTTCAGGTTACTACCACATACAGGAGCATAGTGGTCGGGATACGTCGTTGCGCATGTGCAACTTGGTAATCCCTGCTGGTCAGTGATACACACTCCGTAATATGGACAGTGGACTGCAGCACATGGATCAGTGGTTATAATCTTCAGAACTTTCTCCACAACCGAATCACCGCCATCCGTAGGCGTTCCAGGAATCACATGTCGTTCAGAAATTCCTGTAATTTCACGGGCGTCGACGTTGTCACCGATTTGAACCACAATAACATTCACGCCACTGTCGAGTAATTTCTGAGATTTTGCCCGCAAGTCCGCTTTCGACACGCCCGTTCTAGCGTTCACGAAAACGACGAGGACTTTCCGAGAATGCAACGGGGACGATTCCCGGAATAGCACGTAGGCATTCTCGAGGGCGTCGTCCAAGGCAACGCTATTTTCGGACCACTGGATAAAGTCGATGAACTGCTTCATGTTCGATTTGTCTCGGAAGTCGTCAAAGGATATTCGGGTATCTGCCCGACTGCCATACGTGATTAACCCGAAGCGGGTTTTGATTGGTTGTTCACGGTCGATCGTGGATTTAATGATGCGCTTTGCAAAGTTAAACGCTTTCGCCGCCTGTGGTCCACCTGCACCGAGGATGAATGCTACATCTAGTTGACCTTGGCTTTTCCCTAAAGGAAAATGAGACGAAGAACGTTCTTTCGTATTTCTCTCTAAACACAATCTCTCTGTTTGGGCATCGGTATCGCATGTCCTGATATTGTCTGTCTGTCTGTCTGTCTGTCTGTCTGTCTAATGTCTGGCTGTCTGTCTAATGTCTGGCTGTCTGTCTATTGTCTGTCTGTCTGTCTGTCTGTCTGTCTGTCTGTCTGTCTGTCTGTCTGTCTGTCTGTCTGTCTATCTGTCTGTCTGTCTGTCTGTCTGTCTATCTATCTATCTGTCTGTCTGTCTGTCTGTTGTCTGTCTATTAGTCTGTCTATTGTGTGGCTGTCTGTCTGTCTATTGTCTGTCTGTCTGTCTGTCTGTCTGTCTGTCTGTCTGTCTGTCTGTCTGAGTGTCTGTCTGTCTGTCTGTCTGTCTGTCTGTCTGTCTGTCTGTACCACAACACTAAATATACCAACACTGACAAACTTACTTATTTTGATATCCTCGCTGATACTCCTAACAACGATAGGCACAAGCTGCGGTAGCCCGCTCGGTGTAGCCACGGGATAAATTGTTCCTTTGCCTGAAGCAATGCTCTCCAGTTCCCGTACATCCACGCGTCTCCCTATGCTCACCACATAGACCCGAACACCAGCAGCCCTAAGAAGTGAAACGGCTTGCGCAACAGAGCTTGAAGATGTGCTGTGTGTGAGAAGAATTAGAGCTCTTGGCACACCAGAACGACCTCCTGCCTCTTCGCTGAAGATGTTTCTCGCTGCTTCTTCCAATGCCTCGCTTGTGACACTGCCATGTCCTCTTGACGGAGATAAGTTACTGATGGATCGTAGAGCTTCGCTTTGGTCGTCGTTGTCGCCTAGTTTGGAAACAACCTGCGCACGATTGCTGTATTCGATAAGCCCCACGCGAGTTCCATGGGGGGAGATGTCGAAGGAGTTAACAACGGATGTGGCAAACTGTTTGAGGTAAGCAAACTCTTCTTCCGTCAAACTGTCAGAGCCATCGAATGCGAACACAAGATCTAAGGGGTATCCTGGACCTAAATGGACAAGAGGATATTAAGGATGATAAACTTGTCATCACCATCACTATCACCATCCTCATGATCATCAACATCATCATCACAATCATTATTATGTTGTATTATCATCACCATAGTCATTACCATCATCATCATCACCATCATCACCAATATCATCATCACCATAATCATTACCATCATCATCATCACCATCATCAATGTCATCATCATCATCATCATCAACATTATCAGCATTATTATAATCATCAAATTAAACCTACCACACTGTCCTTCATGAATAATTTTCATCGACCTTTTATTTCTGCAGATCTCTGTCTTGAAAACACATTCGTTGGTATATGTTTTGCCATCACTTCCACACACCGCATTCTGCGTGGACGAACAGTCGCGTACCGCAGAACACACGCAGGAAACTGTATCATCGACGTTCGCTATACACACAGCTTCGTAAAGACACCTCTGTATAGAACATGGGTCTAAAGACAAACAAGAAGGTCTAAGAACGGAAGACTTTCCAAATAGTGCAATGTAATGACAACCCCCGTGGCAGGTCATTCTTATCGCTCTCTGTCACTTCACCACGGGTAAACCCGGTTGGGACATGAGAGCAAGGTCGATAACGGTGAGGACCCTAACCTTCACCCTGATATTCGCATCTCTCTGTCACTTCATCACGGGTAAGCCGGCCTGGGACATGAGAGCAAGATCCATAACAGTGAGGGCCCTTACTCTCACTCTCACTTTCGTTTCTCCAGCTTTTTCTGGGGGCCCTTACCTCCAGAAAACCGCACTTTCCGTCACCCACAATTTATCCACAAAGATTTGCGTGACTTATTAATTATTGTGTTTTCCTAAGTATTTCTGCGCAAAAATGTTTGATTTGCTTAAATGCTCGATTTTTTTGTGTTCTGTTGAATTACAGAAAATCGAGATAAGAGTCGCCATTTTGGACCATGGCGAGTTGGCGAGTTCAAGGGGAATGGGTCTAGTAATTACTATGACGTAATTCCATAACTCAGGTTTATCAGTTCTACAATGTTTTTTTTTAGTTACAGTGAAGTTGTTAAGCGACTCAAGAAATGCGCTTTATAAACGCTTTTATGAATAGCGCTTTACAAACGCTTTTATGAACGCGTTTATGAATAGCGCTTTATAAACGCTTTTATGAATAGCGCTTTATAAACGCTTTTATGAATAGCGCTTTGTAAACGTGTTTACGAATAGTGCTTTAAACGCCTTTCTGAATAGCGCTTTATAAACGCTTTTATGAATAGCGCTTTATAAACGCGTTTATGAATAGCGCTTTATAAACGCTTTTATGAATAGCGCTTTATAAACGCTTTAATGAATAGCGCTTTATAAACGCTTTTATGAATAGCGCTTTATAAACGCTTTTATTAGACGTCACAAGAATTACCTTTAAATGTGGCCAAAGAAATCTTGTGTATGATATCCTGCTCGCTCATCACATTTGCTTTAATAATATTGTCGGGATTTCCAGAAAGAACTCCCAGCTGACCTGCATCCAGGCGGTTACCGTAACCGACAACTATCACCCGAACACCTTGATTTACTAACGACCTTACTGCCTGACGTAGAGCTGACAATGATGTCGAGGCTTTCCCATTCATGAACAAAACAAACACCTTGTTCGAGCCAGGCTCGGACTTTCTGAACATCGCATTCGCTTGCCGTATGGCAATATTGATATCTAAACCACTTCCAGGCCATATGAGGTTGCGAATTTCATCTTTCAAACGATAAATGTCGTTGAACCTTTCCATGGGCACAGCTGTTTGAACAGTTCTACCGTAGGAGATGATGCCGTATCGAGGAATGACGTTTTTTTGCAGGTCAACAAGAAAGCTTGTGAGATGTTTTTCGCGTTCAAATGTCGTCCTGCCGTTTGGATCTGAGGCGCCAAGAGCGAAGACAATGTCGAGGTTGACAGATTGTCCTGAATTTAAAAGAATTCGTTAAATATCTGAAGAAAACTGGAGGGTGTTAAGAAAGAATAAGATAGATGTGAGATGAAGCGATATGATAAAATGGGATAGAGTGGAATAGGATGTGATAGGCTGGGAGAGTATATGATTGGATATGGTGGGATAGGTTGGGATAGGGTAGGTGTGCTGGGATATGATGCGATAAGATGGGATAGGATGGGATAGGATAAGATATGATGGGTAGGATGGGATAGGAAGGGATAGGCTGGGATATGATGGGATAGGTTGGGATAGGGTAGGTATGGTGGAATATGATGGATAGGATGATATAGGATGGGATAGGATATGATGGGGTAGGATGGGATATGATGGGGTAAGATGGGATATGATGGAATAGGATGGGATAGGATAAGATATGATATGATGCGATAGGTTGGGATAGGTATGGTGGAATGAGATAGGATGATATAGGATGATATAGGATGGGATAGGATATGATGGGTAAGATGGGTAGGATGGGATATGATGGGGTAAGATGGGATATGATGGAATAGCATGGGATGGGACAGGATATGATGGGTAGGATGGGATAGGATGGGATATTATGGAATAAGTTAAGGTGACGTGCATGAGATAGGATTAGATCGGATGAGGTGAAAATGATGTCAGGCGAGATAGAGATGAACTGAGCCGCGCAGTTCTGACTTGAAATTAAACTAAGCTGTGGTAGAGAGAAGTAATGCGAGGTAGAGGTGCTGGGGGAAGCAGTGAAATAACTTACGTTGTTGTGCATTATCAAAAATGATTTTCACAATGTGTGACGGCAATTTAATCAACTCATAAAAGTTCGTTACGGAATACACTTTATCATTCCCGGATGTTAAACTTTGCAGCTCATTGGGATCAACGCCAGGTCCTACTCCAATCACGTACACAGACGTTCCAGATTTTCTCAAATCTTTTCCAACCCTTTCCAAAGGTGTTCTTCCTGTTGACTTCCCATCCGTTACTAAGAGAATAGCATTCGGTATCCCTGGACGGTCGCCACCTTCGCGGGTAAACACCTGATTTATAGCCAGTTGTAATGCCTGATCGGTGGCCGTCTCAGATCCACGTGACGCCTGCACGTTGTCAACGGCGTCCTTGAGATCACCTTGGTCGAAATATTTATTCAATGGGAACTCCAATGTCGCTATATCGCTGTACTCAATGAGGCTGACCCGCGTGGATGTTTCGTGGATATCGAGGGAATCGATGATTGATTTAATAAACATTTTAGAAAGTTTAAACTCTTGATTGGTGCTGCTTGAGGAACCATCCAAGATAAACAACAGATCGAGGAGAGGTTTGGATTCTAAGAAAACAGAGAAGAGGTTTGGGCCCTAATGTTAATGAGATGTGCTCGGGCGAATAAAATAATCTATAAAAGAGTCAATGGTCTTACGCCTCACTATCTAAATCTACTTCTAAAAACAAATGCTGACATTCACTCAAGAAATAATAGATTTTCCAACTTGAATCTTTCATGCCCAACCTTCAAAAAGACTACTGAAGGCGGCCGTACTTTTACCGTAAGAACTATTAAGGACTGGAATGCTCTACCAACATTTTTGAGAAAGAGTATAAATGTTAAATGTTTTAAAAGAGATCTTTTTAAATCTATTCTAGAAAATCAAAATATTTCTAGCTGTTTTATTAAATAGCATGGACTATTGTTTTTTACTTAGGATTTTACCAACCTAGGAAATCTTAACCATTTTTGTAATTATTTTTAAATTCTATAAGACTCATTATTTAATGTTTCTGTTATATCATGCTTGTAATTTTAACTATAACTAATTACTAGAGGGCCACAAGTTAATCAGTACATTTTACTGTCACGTGTCACCCTCTCAAAATAAAGTCTTCAATCAATCAATCAATCAATCAAAAGAGAAATAGATTTGGTGCTGAAATTTTTTTTAACCCAACCATATTAATATGGTTGGGTAACCATATTAATATGGTTGATCTTAAGATCATGTTGTAAGGATTTATGGTGAAGGAAAATTTCGAGTGTTGGAATATATACATTTTAAGACCAAACCGGGACTAGTTGCGAAAAATGCAACTTAAAGGCCTTCCGGCTGGAATTGAACGCTCGACCCTGCGATGCTAGTGCATTACAATGCATTACAATGCATAATGATCAAAAGCCAATTCGCAATGTCGACTACGCATCAAAATGACGCGTTCTGCGTCGGGATAAAACTTATTTCAATTCATAACATCAGGCTGGGGAATTCAGTATAACGAATTTGCAAGTGTAAATAGAAATGCAAATGTCTATTGTGGTTTTAGCCTAATGTTATGAATTGAAATAAATGTTATCCCGACGCAGAACACGTCATTTTGATGCGCAGTCGACATTACGAACTGGCTTATTGACAAATTCTGTATATCTTTACCATTATCACATGGAATCGTTTGATGATTTGTATATTTGATGTCATTGGATACATCCACGCACATGCACCTGCATTTCAAGTGATTTCATTACATAATCTCAAGGATATATAAGCGTTTTCAATAATTATTATGCATTGTGATGTCATACTGTAAGTATGATCATTTACATATTAAACAAATCTTAATATCTCAAGAGTGAAGTGAGATATGAAAAAGTTGTAAATGGTTAGTCTTTATAGTTTCAAGAGTTCTTTCAAATAAAAGAGTTATTTTATAACTGAATTTTTTATTGCACATATCCATATATGACATAACCAAACTCACCGCATTCCTTGTTATGTTTCACGTTCAATAGTTTACTCTGACGACACGAAGCCAGCGTAAGGGCGTCTAGATTCAGATAAGTTCGACCATCGCTAGCGCAAACTGGAACGGATGTTGTAAGGATGTTTTCATCGCATTGACAAGTAACAGCGCCGTTGATTTGGCTTACACAGACAGCATTAAATTGACATTGGATGGAGTGGCATGGGTCTGAAATAAAGATATAGATAAATTAGGAGTAATCCAAACGTATAGAAATGCGTTCGAAGCTGCGGGTGTATTATTTATAACTTATAAGTAATAGAATGGCATTTTGGTTGATTAGTGATTAAATGTACCCGAAAGTGTCTAGTGTCCATAAAAAATCTATCAAAAATGGCCATTTTTTACGATTATGATAAAGATTTGATGAAGGCAAATTTCGAGTGTTAGAATATATACATTTTAAGATCAAACCGAGAGCAGTTGCGAAAAAGCAACATCAAGGCCTTCTGGCTGGAATTGAACCAGCGACCCTGTGATGCTAGTGCAGTGCTCTGACCACCAAGCTACGGAGGTCGTTGCCTAGTCACGAGTTATGTATATATATAATGGTGATAATGCCGGGAGAAGAATTGGGTATATCACAAGCAATATTAGGAGTATTTCACTCAATTAAATTGTATGTTATAAGGATTTATGGTGGAGGAAAATTTCGAGTGTTAGATTATATTGGGTCCGCTGTAATTGGCTACAGTATGCTGTAGCGGTGTACGTCTGTATGTAGTTTGTAATTGTTCGCGAAGTTAATAAATTAAATCAAATTAAATACTATACATTTATAGAACATATTTATATAAATATTTATAGAATATATTTATAGAACATGCTGTTTAATCGAGTTAAATGCCCAATATTACTTGTAAATTGGCCAAAGCCGATTAAAGCCACTTCACTAGCGACGCAAGCACAAGTGCAAGCTAAGCATAAGCGCAACCACAGGAGCTATGCATCAAGTGAAAACGAACCGCATGTTGCGTTGCGTTAACAGTCGTCAATCTTTCTGCAGATTCTGCCATCTTGTATTCGCATGACAGCGCGCGGTTACACGAGGGACCTAGAACGAGTAATCTGATTGGCCATACGTAATTAGATATCCAAAATTTGTTCGGTTTTCACGATCACAACGCAAGCCCAAGAATAAGCATAAAGAAAAGAAACTTTCTCATCCTTGTACTTGTGCTTGCGTCAGTGCTTGTGCTTGCGTCAGTGCTTGTGCCAGTGCTTGTGCTTGCGTCAGTGCTTGCGTCAGTGCTTGTGCCAGTGTTTGCGTCAGTGCTTGTGCTTGCGTCGAGCCTGTTTTCACTGTGAAATAAGGACTCTTATGCTTGCGTCGTTCGTGAAAACCAGGCTTAATTCCCCGTCAAAAATGACCAACCTAACTGCCGCTCGACTCTGAGAACTCCTCAATCTATTATATTGTATAAATAGTTATGAATAAGCATGCACGTCAAATATTCCACGTACCTCTGAACAACTGCAGGGCTATTTCCCCTCCAAGAATACCACTATTGGTCGTTACATACCAAGGATACATATAATCAGTACGAGCAGCAATCCTTTGCAAACTCACATAGTCGACATTACTCCCGGAGAAAACAACCACGAGTTTCACCCCTTCTCTGGCGAGCTTTTGCGCAGCAGACGAAAAAGCCTGGTACCCAAGGGATCGTATGCTGTTTGCAAACAGGACAAGAACTTTTCTTCTGGAACGGCTCGACTGAAACTCATCACTAGCTTTCTCCAAGGCTGGTACCAAACCCCTGCCGGGCGATTTTAGCGTGGTTGATTTGACAAAGATTTTGAAATTGGCGTTGGTAGTGAATTGCGCAAGTTTTCTCTGAATGTCAGCCGATGTTTGGCCGTACTGAATGAGCCCGTAGTTGGCCTCTTCAGTTCCTTGGCTATCGACAATAGCTTGGATAATTTCTTTTTCTTGATTGAACAGACCATAAGCGTTCGCGCCATATGCGCCTGTGGCAAACACTACATCGATGGTCCGTTTCGGGAGAGCTAAAATTAAATATGACAATATTAGTTTAACGACAGCTTTTGTAAGTAGGAAGATGTTTTATCCCAGGAGTTCGTTGGCCCCCTCGTTTATAATGCATTACATAGCATCAATATATTGTCATGTTGACCACTTGACCTGTTATTGCAGTTTATATCTCGAACCAGCGATAGCTCCAGCGCTTGGTGCATTGCTTGGTGGCTATTGCTTGCTCTCTATTGCTTGGTCTATTGGTTGCTCTATTGGTTGCTCTATTGCTTACTCTATTTCTTGCTGGCTATTGCTTGCTTTATTGCTTGCTCTATTGCCTATTGCTTGCTCTATTGCTTGCTGGCTATTGCTTGCTCTATTGCTTGCTCTATTGCCTATTGCTTGCTCTATTACTTGCTCTATTGCTTGCTCTATTGCTTGCTCTATTGCTTGCTCTATTGCTTGCTCTATTGCTTGCTCTCGATTGCTTACTCTATTTCTTACTGGCTATTGCTTGCTCTATCACTTGCTCTATTGCTTGCTCTATTGCTTGCTCTATTGCTTGCTCTATTGCTTACTCTATTGCCTATTGCTTGCTCTATTTCTTGCTGGCTATTGCTTGCTCTATTGCTTGCTCTATTGCTTGCTGGCTATTGCTTGATCTATTGCCTATTGCTTGCTCTATTGCCTATTGCTTGCTCTATTGCCTATTGCTTGCTCTATTGCTTGCTCTATTGCCTATTGCTTGCTCTATTGTCTATTGCTTGCTCTATTGCTTGCTCTATTGCTTGCTCTATTGCTTGCTCTATTGCTTGCTCTATTGCTTGTTGGCTATTGCTTGCTGGCTATTGCTTGCTCTCTATTGCTTTGCCTATTGATTGGTCTACTGATTGGTCTATTGATTGGTCTATTGCTTGCTCTCTATTGCTGTGTCTATTGATTGGTCTATTGATTGGTCTATTGATTGGTCTATTGATTGGTTTATTACTTGGTCTATTGATTGGTCTATTGCTTGCTCTCTATTGCTTGCTCTGTATTGCTTGGTCTATTGCTTGGTCTATTGATTGGTCTATTGCTTACTCTATTGCTATATATATTGCTTAGTCTATTACCTCCTCTATTACTTCCTCTATTGGTTCCTCTATTGCTTAATCTATTGCTTAGTCTATTGCTTAGTCTATTGCCTCTATTGCTTACTCTATTACTTCCTCTATTGCTTGCTCCATTAGAAAAGGGAATTACACAATCCTGGCGCTGCTGCCTAAAAAGATATATAGATATATAGCGCTGATGTTCAGAGTACAGAAAACCTACCTTTCAAGTCTCCCACAATTTTCTTAACCAGCGGTCTAGCAATTAACGAAATACTGTCAAAGTCTTTGGCTGTATAAATATTGCTGTCAGTTGGAGCAATTAACTTGAGCTCTTGCTCGTTTAGCTGATTTCCAACACCAACTACATAAATAATAATTCCTTTCTCACGCAACTCGGTCACCACTTCTCTCAGGAGCTCACCATCCGAAGCAGCACCATCAGTTACCAAGATAACCACCTTGGGTAGCCCAGGCCTCCCGCCGCGCGCATAATTAAATAATTCCTGTGACGTAAGACGCAAAGCACTGGCTGTGTTTGTCGACCTTCTGGAATCCACTATTAGTTGAATTTTCTCCTGGAGTTTCTTCACATCTTGGAAATCATCGAGCTCGATTTTAATCTCTGGGTTAGCGCTGTACTCGACGACACCGAACTGGGCTGTTTTGTTGGAAATATCAAAGGAACCGACAATTTGGTTGACGAAACTCAGAATATATTCCATTCCATATTTACCAACACTACCAGAACCGTCCAAGATGAAACCAATGTCCACGGGAATTCGAGTAGCTAGAAGAGAAGCATTGAATTAGAAGCATTGATATTTGTTTTAAGTAGTTTTAAGCCAGCACTTATGATTACCATATGTTATTTATTACAAGGCTATATGATCGCCTTTATACGTGGTTTATATTCTACATTCTATTTATTTGATCCTCCATGCCATAGAACATTTCTAGCATCATTCTGCTGGCATGCCTAATCCTGAACACTTCTACAGGCAACTTCGTATCCACTGCTCCTGTGTTAGTCCCGAGGCAGCATTTCCCCTGCTAGTACTAATGCCATAATTTATTCCAAAATCCAAAACGGTAATTTATTCAAAAAGGGGAAAGATTTTATCTTGATTTCTTTTAGCTGTAAAGCACAGTAACCCATAACATGCAAGATTAGAATGCATTCTCCTTCGTCGAACGCAATTATTATTATTATTATTATTATTATTATTATTATTATTATTTTTGTTATTATTATCTCTATTATTATTATTAATATATTATCTCTCCAAGTATCAGTAATTTAGTACGTACACCTAATAGCATGGAATGGCATTTCAAAGATTTGAGAATTCGGACTCGAAATTAAGATCGCGTATTCGACGGCTACTCCCCCACATCACATTTCAATGTTGAAGAGGTATGAGTCAGGACTCCAGTAACGTGTGGAGATACATGTACACAATTAGAGAATCGTGGGCAGAGAATGAACGAGTAAATAATGGTTTGCGTGTTTGGAGTGCCTGGTCGTCCAAACACTTGGGATGTTGCGAAAGTTGAGAAAAGCGTAAAAAACACTCGCCCAAAAACACTTGCGAGAATTGAGAAAAGCGTTAAAAAAACACGAGCCGTGGGCGAGTGTTTTTTACGCTTTTCTCAACTCGAGTGTTTGAATCACCATCCAAACACGCAAACCATTAGGTATTTATTTTATAGCCGTGGGCGAGTGTTTTTTACGCTTTTCTCAACTCGAGTGTTTGAATCACCATCCAAACACGCAAACCATTAGGTATTTATTTTATAGCCGTGGGCGAGTGTTTTTTACGCTTTTCTCAACTCGAGTGTTTGAATCACCATCCAAACACGCAAACCATTAGGTATTTATTTTATAGCCGTGGGCGAGTGTTTTTTACGCTTTTCTCAACTCGAGTGTTTGAATCACCATCCAAACACGCAAACCATTAGGTATTTATTTTATAGCCGTGGGCGAGTGTTTTTTACGCTTTTCTCAACTCGAGTGTTTGAATCAGCATCCAAACACGCAAACCAATAGGTATTTATTTTATAAAAGAACAATAACACACTAGTTTTGTATACTTTTTTTGGATGGCCTGATACAAGCACGGGTATTGACCAATCAGAGCTTACGTAGTAGACATGTTATTTCGTAAAAAAGTAGAGTGCTACGTAGACAGTGTTTTGGATATATAACATCGTCTGCCAAGATGTTTAGTAACGAAATACTGAAGTTTCGAGCGGAGCCCTTCATCAGATGAAGAGCTCCGCTCGAAACGTCAGTATTTCTTTACTAAAAATCTTCGCAGTTTACCACCTTTTCACTTTGTTATTTTATAAGTTGTCTTACCACATTGTCCAGTGTGTTTGATAACAGCATCAAGTTTACGCTGGCATATATCCATTTGAAATGCACAGTTGTTCTCGTAAGTCTGAGCGTTACTTCCACAGACAGGCCCGACATAGGGCAGTGATGGACAAGAAGTCGGGCAGTCGCAGGTTACAGAGTTATCCGGTAGCGGTATGCAGATACCGTAATGGTGGCATTGGAAGGCATAACACGGGGCTGTAGGAAAAAAAAAACATAAAACGTTTTAAGTGCCTGCGAAATGAAATTTTTTATTTGATATTTGAGAAATCGATAGGATGGTAAATGTTCTAAGCCATCCTTGTCGCAGTTTACTTCCTGGCCTATAACTTAAAGTGTCTATGAAGTGAAAAAATCGCTAGCATTTTTTTGCTCTAACAAACAAAGTAGCACGGCAGGATCGTTCACTGAAAAGTTCAAGTGAATCTGCTGCATAGTCTTCGAGCTATCAACTCTCAAAGTTTGTGTCCATTGGCATAGTTTAACGTTACAAAATAGGGAAAGACTGGGATTGAATATATGTGGTATATGACGTATGCAGGTGGATCACTAATGTTCAAATCCATTGTTCTTATGCATAGTAAGTACACCTGCATACGTCACAAGACAATGGACCGCGCGTTTCAGATTTCACAAAAAACATTTAGCCATGCCAAACTTTGAGAGTTGATAGCTCGAAGATTATGCAACAGATTTACTTGAAATTTTCAGTGTACGCTCTTGCCGTGCTACTTTGTCCGTTATAGCAAAAAAAAGCTAGCGAATTTTTCACTTCATAGACACTTTAAGAACAAGTAATGGTAAACGGACCTCCATATTTTCAGGAACAGAAAGACGCAAACGATCTTTTCTTCCAAGGCGCATGCAAATTTTTGTAACTCGGTTTTCTAATCTTTTTACTAATCTTGTAATATACCTTTTTATCTATATTTAATACCTTTTAAATTAATATTGTGTGAAGCACGGGTGGCGCGCGCTGCTGGCGCGTTGCTTCTCACCACTGAGTTCTGAGGTTAAGCCTGATCGGGCGGGGTTAATACTTGGATGGGTGACTACTACCTCTTCTGATCCTTGAGCTTGAGACTCATGTGAGTAGAGTTGTTGAATCTCTCCTGTACTTCAAATAGGTGTGCCTGTCACGGCACTCGTGGTCAACTCAGCCTTCCATCCTTCTGAGGTCGGTAAAATGAGTACCAGCTTGCTGGGGTAAGTGAACTTTGTCTAGGGATAGGAGTTGCGCCCACCACTACCTTCGGGTAGTAGCAAAAGAAAAAGGAGCCTACGGGTTGCCTTCGGCTGCGTGCCGCCCTACTTACTTACTTACTAACTAAGCTGAACTAAGTACCAGCTTGCTGGGGTAAGTGGACTTTGTCTAGGGATAGGAGTTGCACCCACCCCTACCTTCGGGTAGTAGCAAACGAAAAAGGAGCCGACGGGTTGCCTTCGGCTGCATGCCGCCCTACTTACTTACTTACTTACTTACTTAAATTAATATTTCATATCATTATGATCTTACATACTTTATTATATACTATTATTGAAATTTGTAAATCTATTGTACTTTTTGTGTTTGGCTGTGGTAACACGTTCCGGAAGACAGCGAAAGTTCGCCGAGATCGTTTGTTGCTTCACCGAGTAGGCTTCTTCCTTCGCTTATTTGGTTCACGATAGATATTGAACTACTTTTGTTGTTTATCTGAGCTATTGTGTTTACATTGACAAAATTTACATTTTGGTTTTCAAATTTACATTAATTTTTATGATATTAAATGTAAATTATAGTTCTTAAAATGTTTATCCAGTTGCTATATGTATGTATTTTTAACTTGTACACGGCTCTCTGGAAGAGCATATTTTATGAAGAGACCCCCGTGTTTAAATAAAGTTCATTCATTCATTCATTCAGGTTCTTGTTTGTAAATTACACGTACTTACGAATTTGAACGAAGACAGTGTCAGTGTGTTTGCAATGACCGACATTTTTGGCAAGGCGCTATATTTTGTGTTTCAGTGGTTGGCTCATGTGGTTTAAATTTAATAGTGATACTGCCAGGTAATTTCAAAATTGCTTAACATTTTAGCCGAAATAATTGTATATCGAAACTTATGAACCTAGTACGGGTATTAGTGTTTACCGTCGCACATATTTGTCATATTATATCCTAAACAAACACGTCTCAATTAACATAATTCACTGCGGACATACTCACAAAGAATGGACACAAGCCAATGAACTTACTTATCTCATATTTCTTTGTAACTCAAAAGTCAGCAGACACATGTATGCGTTGCGGACCTATTTTTAACTTAATATGGATAATTCCAAATTACTATTATTATAACCGTTTTGGTGGTTGGGTACCGAAAAGTGTTTACCTGTAGTACCATGCGCGAAGTGAAATGAACCATACCTGTATATATAATGGTCCCAATCTTTTCCGTCGCTTTCGACCTGTCGGGATTCCTCGGGTCAACATCAATGATGTGCGAAGGATCTGCTACCCAACCAGATATGCGGCTGTGATCTGTTCGGTCTCCAGTTGTCACAATCACTAGTTTCACGCCCCGACGACGCAACTCTTTGAATTGCCTCACCTCAGAGGGTAACAGGCTATTCGTGAAAACAACCAACACATTGTTGGCGCTGGAAGGACTGGAACGAAATAACTCGGAGGCTTTTTGGAGCACGTCGAGCAGGACGTTTGGGTTGCTTGCGTCGGAGTCTGGTAACGAGAGACTCCTCACAATGGACAAGAATATGGAGTCGTTGCGGAATTGGTCAAAGCGGCTTTCGATGTAAGCGGTTTCGCCATATTGCATAAGGGCGAATCTCCGGTCGCTGGAGGTTGGTAGGTTGACGATTTTCTCGACCAGGTCTTTTTGGACATCAAATATTGTTGATCTACCGGTACCAGATGCACCAAGGGCAAAGGCGATGTGATAAACAGGAGTGTTTTCTGGAAATATAATACGGGAAATTCAACAAGGTAACCCATGATGATGATGGTGATGACGATGATGGTGATAATGAATTGTGATTGGTGATGATGGTGGTCATGATGGTGATGATGACGATGATGGTGATGACGATGGTAACGATGGTAGTAATGATGATGATAGTGATGATGATTAGTTTTAGGTGAACGGAATACCCAACAGGCTAGAAGCCAATTGATAGGGGTTCCGATGGCCTACGATTTAAGGTCGTTGTCCGAGAAGATCCTAAAGTCTTACCATTTGCTGGTATTATTGCAAAGGCAGCACTTTCTTCCTCAATTATTTTTAAGACCCTGAGTGGTGGTCCGACACAGGATTTGAACCTGTGTCTCCCACCTCATAGACATGTGTGGTAACCACTAGACCACAACAGCTGATAAAATGAAGGTGATGATGATTGTGATAATGATGGTGATAGTAATGATGATGATGGTGATGATGGCAATGATGATGGAGATTTTGATGATGATGATGGTGATGATGATGATGATAGTGATGATGATGACGATGATGGTGATGATGACGATGATGATAATGATGATGATGATGACGATAGTGATGATCATAGAGATGATAGCAGCAATAGTAAAGATGATGGTGGTCATAAAGTAGATAATCAAAATAACGACGACAATCGACGAAAAAAATGCGATGATGAAACTAACATAATCGTCATCAAAAACTAGTAAACTACTTCAAATACCTCGGCCGTGATCTCTAATAGCCTTAATTATTTGTGGAACAAGATAATCTGCTCCACCAGCGATTGTAAATGTGATAACCTTCCTTGTTGGTGTCAGAGTGCGAAGACGAGTCACATCTGGTTTCTCAGAGCCCACCACATACATTCGCACACCTCTGTGACGTAAATCTTGGACACCTCGTGCCAGGTCTCCATCCTGTCCGCGGTATTTGCTGTTCGCGATCAATACAGCCACTTTGTTAGCGCCAGGTCGGGAACCTCTTTCAGTCGTGAACAACTCGCGGGTTTTCGTCAATGCTAGGTCAAGCCTCGGGGAGCCACCGATCGGCCGTCGACCGTCAATGAACTCATGGAGCAATTTCTCGTTGTTTAGGAAATCAAACTTCAGAGCTATCCTGGCCGTGTCTCCATACATCACAATACCAATATGGACGCCGTCTTTACTTGGTCTGACTCCGGAGACAAACAGTTTGACGAAGTCCTTGATTTGGTCGAAGTCACTTTGACTCTCGGCAGAAGCATCAAGGATGAACGCAAGATCAAGAACACTGCCCGACGTAGCTAAACCACACAAAAAATATAAAAAAGGATAAAAGTGAAAAGTTGGAAATGACATCTGACTTGAACACTATCCTGTTATTGGAGAGTTTAGGATGAGTTCTCCCCGGTTGTTTCCCCCCGTACTCTATCTAATATTATAGATCTTAGTCGTCTTAGAGAGGTGTCTGTCTTAGAGAGATGGTTGTCTTAGAGAGGGGTCTGTCTTAGAGAGGAGTCGGTCTTAGAGAGGTGTCTGTCTTAAAGAGGTGTCTGTCTTAGAGAGGTGTCTGTCTTAGAGAGGTGTCTGTCTTAGAGAGGTGTCTGTCTTAGACAGGTGTCTGTCTTAGACAGGTGTCTGTCTTAGACAGGTGTCTGTCTTAGAGAGGTGTCTCTCTTGAGAAGTGTCTGTCTTAGAGAGGCGTCTGTCTTAGAGAGGTGTCTGTCTTAGAGAGGTGTCTGTCTTAGAGAGGTGTCTCTCTTGAGAAGTGTCTGTCTTAGAGAGGTGTCTGCCTTAGAGAGGCGTCTGTCTTAAAGAGGTGTCTGTCTTGAGAAGTGTCTGTCTTAGAGAGGTGTCTGTCTTAGAGAGGTGTCTGTCTTAGAGAGGTGTCTGTCTTGAGAAGTGGACACGCCTTGAGCATTATGACGTCATAAGCACATAAAAACCTGTCATGCGTAGTAGTCGTGTATAGTTGTTGCCACGAGGCATTTGTAAAACAGGCTATTAAAACGTACATAAACCACAGTAACAGAAAATTATTCTTGCACCGAAGGGCGTATCTAAGAAGTGTCTGTCTTAGAGAGCTGTATGTCTTAGAGAGGTGTATGTCTTAGAGAACGTCCATCAACAGGGAGTTGACGAGGAAGATAGAGAGCGTTCATGGAACATAAAGAAATCTGAAGAGCTAAATGGCAAAAAGCTAAGTACTTCATTAATTAAACAAAATTCAAAACGGCACTACCTTTCGTTGTTTTAAGTATATCCTTAGCGACGGCGGGCGCAATACCAGCCAAACCACTTCCTTGATTGACGGAGTAAAGTCTCCCCGGTTGACTAACGATATTGCTAAGGCCTACGAGGTCCGGTTCCCCACCAACGGACACAACAAGAACACGGCCACCAGCTTGAGTTATCAAATAAGCTTCATTTTGTGTGTTATCACCAACATTAGGCTTACCATCCGTAACAATCACCAAAACCTTTGGAACTCCATCACGACCTTGCGAAAACACTTCATCTTTCACCTTTTTAATGGCATGCGCTGTACCGGACGTCGCTCTATCGCTTGGCTTGATAAGTTTCATGGTTTCACGGATATTTGGTAAGTCGTAGTTCAACTTAAACTCGATGTAGGCTTTATCGCTGTATTCAACCATTCCAACGTGGACTTCGGTTTTCGAGACTGGTAGATACGATATGATACCGCTGATGAAGTCCTTCATTTGGCCGAAACGCGCAGGATCCGTCTTCGACGAGCCATCGACGGCGAAAACAACGTCAATAGGATCCGACTTACCTAGGGAGAAAAGAAAGATATATAGTACGTATGTAGCACGTACGAACTAGTACACAACGTAGCCTTCGCTCTGTCATCTGAGTTATGGTAGCTCAATGGTTAGAACGTCTAACATTCCTTCCTTCCTTCTTCCCTACCTTCCTTCCTTCATTCCTCTCCTACCTCCCTCCCTTCCTTTCTTGCTTCCTTCATTCCTCCCTTCATTGTTTCCTTCCTTCCTTCCTTGTTTCCTTCCTTCCTCTCTTGCTTCCTTCCTCTCTTCCTTCCTTCCTTCCTCCCTCCCACCCTTCCTTCCTTCATCACTTCCTTCCTTCCTCCCTCTCTCCCTTCCTTCCTTCCTTCCATACTTACAGTTGCTGCTGTACGCAACCAATACGTACACCCGATGTTGGCAAGAATATTTGCGCAAAGCACATTCGTTTTCGTATATTTGTCCGTCGGTTCCACACACGATCTTTGTTTGCGAACTGCACGATGTAGGGCAGACACACTGACCAATGCCTTTGATATCGACTTCACAGAAAGAGTAATAACCACAACTTATTCGTTCACATGCGGGATCTGAGAACAATAGAAAAAAATGAAGGTGAAGGAACAATGAAACGAAAATTTTTATTTGGTATTTTCGTTGGCAAAGGACTAAAAATAGGTTTCTGTTATTAAAACTTAATATCGAGTCCTTTTAATTACATCTCAAAATCTCATATATTAGATTTATCATTCTTATAGGTGAACGGAATACCACAACCAGCGGCGCCCCCCCCCCCCCCCCCCCCAACCTTAAAATCCCGCAAACAAGTGTTTTCTGTTTTTTGCCATGTCAAGACGAAGAAGTCGAAGTGATAAACGCAATATTATATGACCGATTCTGAGTTTATATGATGATTTTCATAATCTTGATGCCCCTTTGTGATCGTGCATTTTTCGCAACGGCGTGGGATGCCCTAATTTCGCAAAAATTCTTATCAGAAATCGCCGGAAAAGTACTTCTGGGCTTTTCATAACTAGTCTTTTAAAAATTAAAACACGTAAAAATTGGCGATTTGCTGGCCGGGTTGCGTCGGCCATTTTGTGTAACAAGGGGACTGGATGGAGTTCATGGCTGCCCCATGGTTGGCTTCAAGACCCAGGCCCCAGTTATAGTTCCAGTTTATGTATAGTTCAATGGGGTCGGGTACATGGCTCATAATAATGGCACACTCTGAAAATTTCTTCTTCATCTATATTCTATATCCTCACACCATCACTCACGCAGATCGATGACGTCACGATGACGTCATGTACTATATACATGTGCGATGACGTCACGCAGACGATGACGTCTACAGGAACAATTAACGCAAGCCATAGCACAGAGACAAGGACACAAATACACTTGCACATCAGGTAAAGACAAAGATGATATAGTACCTTCAGATAAAGATGACATCATATATAAACCTACCAGTCACACAAGCTCCTTGTTTTTCTCTAATAATGGTCTTCCTCAGGCATGATTCCCGGATGAGACGTTCACTATTGATGTATGTTTTTCCATCACTGCCACAGACTGGATCAACGTAGTCACCTGCCGCAGGACAAACACATTCTGCCCGTCCAATTCGATGTTGAATACAATGACTGTGATATTGACAGCGCATCCACAGGCAACTTTGTAAACCTGAACAAGAAAAGCATGCTGATCCATTTTCTTTTTAATTTTCCTTCCTTTCCTTCCTTCCTTCGTTCCTTTCCTTTCCTTCCTTTCCTTTCCTTCCCTCCCTCCCTCCCTCCCTCCCTTCCATCCATCCATCCTACCTAGTACCTACCTACCTCCCTTCCTTCCTTCCTTCCTTCCTTCCTACTTCCTTCCTCCCTCCCTTCCTTCCTGCTTTCTTTCCTACCTCCCTCACTCCCTACCTACTTACCTCCCATCCATCCCTCACTCCCTACCTACTTACCTCCCATCCATCCCTCCCTCCCTTCCTTCCTCCCTCCCTTCCTTCCTCCCTCCCTCCCTCCCTTCCTTCCTTCCTTCCTTCCTTCCTTCCTCCCTCCCTCCCTTCCTTCCTTCCTTCCTTCCTCCCTCCCTCCCTCCCTCCCTTCCTTCCTTGCTACCTCCCTCCTTCCCATACCTCCAACCTCCAGCCCACCCTCTCCCTCCTTCCTTCCTTCCTTCCTTCCCCCCTCACCCTTCCTTCTTTCCTTCTTCGCTCCTTCCCCCTCCTTCCTCCTTCCCTCGCTCCTTTCCGTCTTCATCCCTTCCTTCCTTCTATTCTTGTTTTACCTTTTTCTATATACTGCCTTCTTCCCTTTTAACTCCCTCTCTGTCTCCCTTACAAGCTAATTACGTCCCTCGCTAACGCATCTCCTCTCTTTTCTACCTCTCACTTCTCAACCTCTTCCTTTTTCTATCTCACAATTTCACGTCATCCCCTTCCCCCTTCTCATTTCTTTCGCTTCCCTCCTACTACCCTCCACACCCTTATTCTCCCTCTTTCATCCGTACAGCTTACCTAAATTCTTCAAACACTCACCTTGCACAATAGCATTTGCAACTTGTGGCGCCTGCAATGGCAACTGTATTTCATATCTGGCCCAAAATCGGAACTTCTCCTCCGAAGCAGCGAAACGTACTTTCTCGTAATACGTTCTAGTTCCAACTCCTAACACCACCACCATAACACCAAGATCTCTCAACGCCTTGGCATTCTGCTCGACATCCCTTACACTCCGCACCGACCGACCATCACTAACAACAAACAGCACCTTCGGGATGGACGAACGAGGGTAGCCACTAGCTAACATCGCGCGATACCTTCCAAGCAACTCAGATAGGATCTTCTCCAAAGGTCTACGGTACGGATTGTTAGGCATACTTTGAATAGCATTAGCTAAGCTTCTCCGATCTTGACCGTTCTTTAACATTTGTATGTAAGAACTTGTGGGATCGTAACGGACGTAGCCCAGTTGACTTTTCGATGAAGGGAAGTCAAAGAAGTTCAATAGCCTTGTAAGGAATATGTTCCCCTGGGTTCGCATGGCTTTCATTTGGTTTCCTGTGAAGTCCATGAGGTAGGCAATGTCGACAGCATGGTCGCTTACTGTGAATAGAAAATGGATGTAATAGTTCTAACACGAGTAAGCGTTCTTCCTCTGATTTCTAAACACGGACAAGCCGGTTGAAAATACGAGGCACAGCCGAGTTTTGTTAACAGGTTTGTCCGTATTGTTAATTTGTCCGTAATTTTTACCGTCGATCAGTAACCATGCTCTACGTTTGTTTGACCTTATTTTATCTAAGATCCCATGTAAGGCAGTTTAAGGCAGTTTACCACCTTTTCGCTTTGCTATATGACTTAGCTAATCGGAATATACGATGAAGGAAAATGTCGAGTGTTGGGATATATATATTTTAAGACCAAACCAGGACCAGTTGCGAAAAATGCAACTTCAAGGCCTTCCGGCTGGAATTGAACCCGCGACCCTGCGATGCTAGTGCAGTGCTCTGAAGGCCGTTGCCGAGAGCCTAGTCAGGAGTTCTGTATATATAGTGGTGGTAATACAGGGATGAGAATTGGGTATATTACAGGTAATATTTAGCATTTCACTTGATTAAACTGCATGTTCTAAGGATTTATGGTAAAGGAAAATTTCGAGTGTTGGAATATATACATTTTAAGACCAAACCGGGACCAGTTGCGAAAAATGCAACTTCAAGGCCTTCCGGCTGGAATTGAACCCGCGACCCTACAATGCTAGTGCAGTGCTCTGACCACTGAATTACGGAGGCCGTTGCCGAGAGCCCAGTCACGAGTTCTGTATATATAGTGGTGGTAATACAGGGATGAGAATTGGGTATATTACAGGTAATATTTGGCATTTCACTTGATTACTACATGTTCTAAGGATTTATGGTGAAGGAAAATTTCGAGTGTTCCACTTCACCATAAAAATGATGTCATTGTCAAAATATTTCGCTAGCGGCGAGCGAAATGGTGAAGTGGAAAACGGGCTTTAAGACCAAACCGGAAGGCCTTGATGTTGCATTTTTCGCAACTGATCCCGGTTTGGTCTTAAAATGTATATTATATTCCAACACTCGAAATTTTCCTTCACCATATATCCTTAGAACATGTAGTAATCGAGTGAAATGCCAAATATTACTTGTTATATATATATATATATACCCAGAATATAGTAGTTTGGCGCTATGAAAATACTCGTAATACATTTTAAAAGTTGAATAAACATCTACAGTAAAACATTAACGCAGGAAATTAACGACAAATTAACGAACTTGCAAGGATCTCATACATACCACAAGGTCCTGTTTTCACGATTGCGATTATTTGTTTACTTGAACAAGAAGCTCGCTGCATCAAACATTCATTATCATAAGTTCTTGCATCACTACCACAAACTTGCGCGATCACTTTCGAACAACCACTGGGACACAGGCATTTGTATCCTAACTCGGAGTTAGGTTGTCGGATGCAGATAGAGTAATAAGGACAACGGGTTCCTTTACAAGGATCTGAGATAGAAAGAATGTCATTGATTTTATAACACAAGGGAAAAGATCTGTTTTCATTTAGAGAGACCTAGTTAATTACGGTTACTGTACTACAAGCACAACATGAAGCGATGATTGCATGATGGCCATGGAAGGAAGGAAGGAAGGAAGCGAGGGAGGGAGGGAAGGAGGGAAGGAGGGAGGGAGGGAAGGAGGGAAGGGAGGAAGGAAGGGAGGAAGGAAGGAAGCAACGAAGGAACGAAGGAAGGAAGGAAAGAAAGAAAGGAAGGAAGGGAGGGAGGGAGGGAGGGAGGGAGGGAGGGAGGGAGGGAGGGAGGAAGGGAGGGAGTTTAGTTTAGTTTCGTTCAGTTTAGTTTAGTTTAATAGATTTTCCAAATAAAGAAAATTACAACATTGATAGTACAGGGCGAGCGTAGCGGGTGTCCATACTCCATGGGAGATTTAAACGTACGTAAAGTCGTAAACGTACGTATAAAGTCGTAAACATACGTATAAAGTCGTAAACGTACGTATAAAGCCGTAAACGTACGTATAAAGTTGTAAACGTAAAGTCGTAAACGTACGTATAATGTCGTAAACGTACGTATAAAGTCGTAAACGTACGTATAAAGTCGTAAACGTACGTATAAAGTCGTAAGCGTACGTATAAAGTCGTAAACGTACGTATAATGTCGTAAACGTACGTATAAACTCGTAAACGTACGTATAAAGTCGTAAGCGTACGTATAAAGTCGTAAACGTACGTAAAGTCGTAAACGTACGTATAAAGTCGTAAGCGTACGTATAAAGTCGTAAGCGTACGTATAAAGTCGTAAACGTACGTAAAGTCGTAAACGTACGTATAAAGTCGTAAGCGTACGTATAAAGTCGTAAGCGTACGTATAAAGTCGTAAACGTACGTAAAGTCGTAAACGTACGTATAAAGTCGTAAACATACGTATAAAGTCGTAAACGTACGTATAAAGCCGTAAACGTACGTATAAAGTTGTAAACGTAAAGTCGTAAACGTACGTATAATGTCGTAAACGTACGTATAAAGTCGTAAACGTACGTATAAAGTCGTAAACGTACGTATAAAGTCGTAAGCGTACGTATAAAGTCGTAAACGTACGTATAATGTCGTAAACGTACGTATAAACTCGTAAACGTACGTATAAAGTCGTAAGCGTACGTATAAAGTCGTAAACGTACGTAAAGTCGTAAACGTACGTATAAAGTCGTAAGCGTACGTATAAAGTCGTAAGCGTACGTATAAAGTCGTAAACGTACGTAAAGTCGTAAACGTACGTATAAAGTCGTAAGCGTACGTATAAAGTCGTAAGCGTACGTATAAAGTCGTAAACGTACGTAAAGTCGTAAACGTACGTAAAGTCGTAAACGTACGTATAAAGTCGTAAGCGTACGTATAAAGTCGTAAACGTACGTATGTCGTAAACGTACGTATAAACTCGTAAACGTACGTATAAAGTCGTAAGCGTACGTAAAGTCGTAAACGTACGTATAAAGTCGTAAGCGTACGTATAAAGTCGTAAACGTACGTAAAGTCGTAAACGTACGTATAAAGTCGTAAAGGTACGTAAAGTCGTTTACCTTCTTCTCTGAGGCACACATTCTGTTCAAGTTTCATCTCGCCAGAAGGTCCACAAAATCCACACCATCCTCCACATTTCGCCGAAACCACGTGACCATCCCTCGATCTGTAATATCCTTGCATCTTTATTCCAGGAGGATAACTATTCGCGACCCATTCCACATCCTTTTTAACACTAAGTCCAGTATGGGTCAGGTCAACTTTGAAACTGCCCTTCCTGCAGTTACCCCTATTCGCCGAGAAGCAATCTCCGGCCGAACCATACTCGATAGCCTTCCCACCAGCTTCCATCGTTGCAAACGTGAAATCATTTGTGATGATCTTCATTTTTGTGATATCCAGCCTTACTTTACTGAACTTCGTAACGCCTGCTCGTGAATACATTATTGTCGCGTTACCATCGCAACGGGATCGCGCGTAGACTGGTGACGAAGGTAGCCTGTATTTGTAGACAATGGCGTAGTTGTTCCGATGGCCTCTTGGTAATGTAAGGTACTCCGTGGGATTAGATGTGTTCATTCCATGACAGTAGACTTTGATAGGGATCTTACATTTTGAGTTAAGATGTAGCAAATATTCGCCATCATCTTTGCCAAGTTCCTGAGTGAGAACTGATCGGCAGCTTGAAACTCCTGTAAAGATTGGAAAGACGGGCAGATAAACCTTTTTAGGGGCTATTATATGAATCCGGATCGAGTTTCATTCCGGATTGAACTCATACCGGTTCTGTTAAAATCCCTTTAGGTGTTTACATGAATCAGGAATGAGATGCAGCTCAATCTGGATTGAGTTCATTCCGGTTTTCATTCCGGATTGAGTTTCATTCCAGATTGAGTTTCATTGAAATTTCATTCCAGTGTCATGTAAAGGCGGTGCGAGATTTCATTCTGGAATGAAAAATACGACCTAGAAGACTGAAACGAACAACACATGCGTGCTTTTAACATTTATAGACGACAATTTGCAGCTAGAGACAGAAATTGCGCCGACGTCATATTGTTCAATATAAATAGCTCTTTGTCGACGACGTTATAAATTAAAGGTGAATTAAATGCTTGTTTACTTGCGATCGCATCGATTATCGTTGCTACTAATGCTTTTCCCCTTTTCTTTAAAAAAGAAACAACAGAAATCGTTGAGAGAAACATAACTGCTTTAATGTTATTGATCGCCATCTTGAAATTTCAGATTTCGCGCGATTTTCGATCCTGAGATAGAATTTCTATGTTAACGCGGTTTGAATTCACGATCAATCCGGAATGAAACTGATTCATGTATACAGCCCCTTAGTATCAACCAATTCGTGGTCTATTACAAATTCGGCTTTCTGATTGGCTGAGCTACTAGTGGTCTATTGTAGATAGATCACTAGTAGCGTTATCCTTTCTATCCGAGTGATGAAATCATGAAAACATTGGCCCAAAAGTAATGGAAAATTGTTCAGTTGAATTCGCTTATGCCTATGGAGTATATCTACACCAAATTTAATTTTTCAATCGGAGCATATCTCCCCTGTGCTTCGTAATCTTCACTGGTTGCCGGTGAGATCCAGGATTGTATTTAAGATACTAATAATTATTTTCAAGGCTTTGCATGGCCAGGCGCCTGTTTATATTACTGATTTGCTAAATAAATATAAACCTACTCGTGCTTTGAGATCATCAGACCGTAATCTGCTACTTGAGCCAAAATCCAAAACGGTGACTCATGGAGACAGAGCGTTCTCGGTTTCGGCACCAAAACTGTGGAATTCATTACCACAGGAAATTAGAAGCTTTGATATGTTGGGTAATTTTAAGTCAGCAGTTAAGACTTTTCTTTTTAAAATTAACAGTTTTTTTGTTCATAGTGGTAATATATGTAGTAGGCTTTATCCTATAATGAAACTGTAATAAGTTTTATAAGTAACTTTAAGAATATATTGTTGTAAGAGCATTGAGACTATTGTATAATGCTCCTAATACGTCTATTATTATTATTATTATTATTATTATTATTAAATTTGAAGCAAAGTCATTATAATCACTTTAAAGTTTTGAAAAATTGGGGGAAATAATGATCCTTGTGTTTCGAAATAACCCGATAAAAATCCCCCCACCACTAAACTCGATCTTCTTCTGAAACCTGTAGTAGAGTAAAATGCTTGAAGATAGCCCTAATAACGTTAGTAATTAATAATAAAATAAAGTAACATATCTTACCACAATGGCCATAATGGACAATAGTAATGTTTTTTTGTCTCAAGCATGATTCATACTTGACTACGCATGGATTTGGAAATGTTCTGCCATCTGAACCACATACTGGATCATTTTCTTTTGTACATACTATAGGACAGCGACAAATAGTTTTGCCTGTTTTAATGACAATGCAGTAACCGCCTTGGCTGCATTTGAAGTCTCTGTCACATTCAGGGTCAGCATTATAGTCTTGAGTAAAACTTCGAATGGGTTCAATGCCTTGAAGTTTTTCTACAATAAATGAAGTTGTGATAAGAATGAAGCTGTGATATGAAGTTGTGATTTTATATAAGAGGAGGAAGAGGGGGAGGGAGGAGGAAGAGGAAGAGAAGGAAGAACAGGAGGAAGAAGAATAGGAGGAAGAACAGGAAGATGAGGAGGAAGAACAGGAGGAAGATCAGGAAGAACAGGAGGAGGAAGAGGATGAAGAGGAGTAGGAGAAAGAGGGAGATGAGGAGGAAGAGGAAGAAGAGGATGAGGAAGAACAGGAGGAAGAACAGGAAGTACAGTAGGAGGAAGAGGAGGTGGAAGAGGAGGAGGATGAATAGGAGGAGGAGAGGAAAGAGGAAGAACAGGAAGAACAGGAGGAAGGTGAGGAGGAACAGGAGGAGGAAGAACAGGAGGAGGAAGAACAGGAGGAGGAAGAACAGGAGGAAGCAGAGGAAGAAGAACATGAGGAAAAAGAGGAGGAGGAAAAGGAAGAACAGGAAGTGGAGGAAGAACAAGAGGAGGAGGAAGAGGAGGAAGAAAAGGAGGAGGAAGAACAGGAGGAAGAAAAGGATGAAGAAGAACAGGAGGAAGAATATGAGGAGGAACAAGAGGAGAAGACGAGGAAGATTTCATTGCTAATAATATATATATATTTGTATATGATGTTTGAGTTAGAGCGCCGATGCGTTAATTCGGAGAACTCGGGTTCGAGTCCCGGTTGGGGCAGTCAGATCTTTCATATATACATATTTGACCATATATACCACAACCCAGGGGATAACCATCAGACTAACAGATGTTCATGCTGCGCGTACAAAACATCTTCCGTGCGCGCCTTTCCACATCATGTGCGCATCATGTACGTACGACGCCTTTATGTGCGCAATTCATAGCGGCAAAACTAATTTATATATGCACTTCAACTTGGAACAGACCCATAGAATCCATCGTCGAGTTTCTAACCATTTCCCAAATTCCCTCGATAGCATATGGACTTACTTAGAGTTAGTACGTTTTCCCCATAAGAAAACGCAAACACCAGAGGCCGAAAGAAGCACAAATATCATGGGCTTCTTTAGGCTTCTGGCATCCAGGGTAATGACTGAATCACAGAATAAATAAAAATAGAAATTCAATTTCAATTTTTCTGGCACACACTGAATCGCAAGGCAAATAATGATAGAAATTCAATTTAAATTTTTCTGGCATCCAAGGGTAATGACTGAATCGCAAGGGGACAAATAAAGATAGAAATACAATTTCAATTTTTGGGTCTTGGCCAAATAACGATATAAGTTAATTCTGGAAAACCAAATGACCTTCATTACAATTAAGTGTCGTCATTACCCATACGTCATCGACGAGTCCCTGACATTCTATCTCTATTCCGTGGCCGACAAGAAATTTCCAATGTCAAGGTGTGGGGTAGTCTCGTGAGAATAGTTTATGTAATATAAGGTCAGCCAGGTTCGTTCGTACGTGATATAATGAAACTGTTCTGTTTGTTCGTCATTGAAAACAGGAAATTTGATTAAACCGAAACAAGATATTGCGAGCAAGAGATTAAAATACCGCAGAACAAAATACTTAGATTAAAATAGTTATTTAAGTCCGAAGAAAATTCCAGTTAATGTCTAAGCAATGTCAAGGTCGTTTGTGGCGACATAATTTGATTGTGTGTTAATGTGTATATATACACCGATAGTCTTCCTTAGTGACAGAAGAGCGGCTTCTACAAAACGAGAAGCTGAAAAGATCATTTTGAATGATCCCAGCCACCCCTGTCGTAGTCTACTACCTGAGCCAAACAATCATCAGTACAATTTAATAATAATAATAATAATGTTTATTGAAACTCTCTTGCAGTATATACACTGAATTAACGTGTCTAGAATTATAGGTAGACAACTACCTAGATTATCATACTAAAATATCTAAAACTATCTTTACATCAATTTATAAATTAATACAACTGTTAAATCTATATATATTAAAAACATTAATAATATTTAAAAGTAAAAAATTGTTCTGATCTTATCGTTCTACATTTAGTTTCCGAAAAGGACAGTATTGTGATATCCACTTCGTAGCCGTAGGCTATACCTGCGTTCGTTCATCTTAGGTTTTGGGAGCATAAAATGTAGAGGGTGATCCTTCTTCATCATTTTTGACATATATTCTTTGCATAAATATTCGCGTCTGCTCTCTAATGTTGGTATCTGTGCCAGGATGAGCGCCTCGTCATAACTTTCTGTTAATGGGAAAATGATGCGAAATGCCCTTCTCTGAATTGATTCTATCTTTTTAGACAAATAGTCAGGGATCGCTTGCCATATCGGTAGCGCATATTCTAGTACAGGTCTGATAGTTGTCAAATATACTTTCAGTATGTTCTTTTTCTCAACACCAGCTCTGCGAAGGACGCGTATAGGGAGTATAGCTTGTTACATGCTTTTTGTAAATATACTCAACATGTTTAAGAACAACGAGCGACAACGGATTCACTATCATTTTTTATGGAACAGAAAGACACAAACGATCCTTTCTTGTACGTGCATGCAAATTTTTATAGTACAATCACTTTCTATTTTACATATTACTTAATCTCTTTTAGTAACTTGAAATTTTGAGGAGTCTATATACCCTCTTTTAACGATGTAAATATTATCATATGCTATTTTAATAATGTAACCTTTGCCATACACTATTTTACTACTAACTAGGTAACTGTAAATCCATTGTATTTTTATCTAACCTTAGATGGATTAATAAAGATTTATTTATTTATACACTGTTGTAGTGAATGTGGGAGAACTTGAAATTTGAGAACTTGCGTCTCACCGGCAATCAGAAGGTTACATATTCGATCCCTGTTCGGGACTCTTCTGAGGATTTGAGCTTGACGATAGAGGAGTATACATATAATTTGATTATCTCGATAGCTTTCAAATCTGTTCCTATATCAAGTGAAGACATTGACTCTTCACTCAACAGTAAAGCATATAAGGTCAACAAGACTAGTATCAATATCAACCATCATTATTTATAACAAATCTTTTGACAGGAGACCCTTTCACAAGAGTGATTTTTAAAGGGTTCTACAAGTGATAAACAATTACAATAAAATTTAAAACTAATATAAGTTATAACTATAAGATATAAGAACAAGTATGTATATATAGGTGGGTTAGGGTTAGGATTGGTGTTGTGTTGGGGATAGCTTCTATTTTGACCATTATCATCAAAATAACATGAATGACCAATTGATGATTATCATCAAAATAACGGTGTTCTAGTAATGTCTGAAACCGCTGGGTCGACAGTTTGTTGGTTTACCCAGTAAATTTAAGTGAACTCGAGGTTAACTCGAAATTAACTCGAACTCATGGATTTACAAGACCCACTCCAAGCTCTCCCACATACAGTTATGTATTATGTAGAGAAGGGTTTAAGCACGTCAAATTGTGAAGCAGGGGCGGATCAAATGGGGGGGGGGGGGGGGCACTTTCGGCAAGTGCCAGGGGCCCCGCGCTTTTGTGGACCCCGCAAGTTTTTTGTGCCTCGCGTTTATTTAGGGCCTTGTGTTTCTAATTTAGGGACCCCATGTTTTCTGGTGTGGGACACGTGTAGTGTGGCCCTGCAGCCCCCACCTTTTAATACAACTCATGCAATGAATGGCCAAACCAAAGATTACATTACTACGCGCATTTTTTTGTTGAATTTCCTCCGGTTTTTCTAGCGTCTCTCTGACTTGTTTCTTTTCTTTTCTCGAGGAATGAGGCAAAACGAAACAATTTGTCTTGCGTGTGCAAGCAGAGCAGGAAAGCTAATTATTTCCTGTATTGGCCAAAATGCCCATACGATCTGAGTCCCTAGTGTGTAAAATATCGGCAGGTTTTACCAACATGCAAAGCGTTAGTACTTAGTACATTACATTGTTTACGGGTAAATTTATACACCACATGAGAGGCGCAAAGTATCCGGTCCTTAAAACTAAAAAAAACAAAACCTGGGTCGGACCCCACTCAGGGTCTTAAAAATAATTGAGGAGAAAGTGCTGCCTTTGCAATAATATCAGCAATGGTAAGACTTTCGGGTCTTCTCGGATAACGACCTTAAATCGTAGGGCCTCGGAACCCTATCAATTGGGCTTCTCGCATGTTGGGGTATTCCGTTCACCTAAAAGAGTGATAAATCTGCTTAACCAAAGAAAAAATCTAGACAGTCGGCAGATTGGTCGAGAAAACCTAACAGGCAAAATAAACCCTTCTGTTTATGTTTATCTCATTACTATTCATTTACATTCTTTCATGTCTATTGTTGTAACAGTTTAGCTATTAAGCCGATATTTACTTTGTAATCATTAGTCTGAATTAGATGTTAGATTAGATTAGGTTAAAACTTTATTTACCGAGGGTTCATACTCATGAAGTAATGATACGTTAATTAATAAAGATATTTTAATATTGTTATAATACGAAGAGGAACAATATAATATAATATACAGAAGCATATAGGCATTTACAGCTCGATAACTTGTAAAGGAAATGAACGGGAAGGATCATATGCGAGTGTAACCCAACCGAGACTTGAAAGGTTGTTGTGGTCTTGAGAAACACTATTGTTGGTGACTGAGGCTGTCGAAACGTCAGTCACCAACAATAAGAAAAAAGTAGAGTGCTGCGTAGATAGTGTTTTGGATATATAGCAAAGTGAAAAGGTGGTAAACTGCCAAGAATTTAGTGACGAAATACTGACGTTTCGAATGGAGCCCTTCATCAGAGTAAGAGTGTAAGACCAACTCTGATAACAACCTGGACTTCACACATCTAATGATACTCCTAGGTTCAAACCGTTTACTTTATTATTCATAATCTACCCTATAATTATAAATGTTTACTGGAATACCATCAACCCTATTTACTAGAACTCATGACTCACTCTCACCAACGGCCTACGTGTTCGCGGAGGCAGCGTGAGTTCAATTCTCACCGAAGGCCTTGCAGTTGCATTTTTCGCAACTGGTCTCGGTTGGGTCTTAGTAAATTTCCACACTCGCAAAATATATATCCTTCCCGTTGATTTCGGAAGTATATGCGGACGCGTACCCAGTGGTTTTCCGACAGATATCAATCTCATGTTGTGTCGAGCAACGTGCATAAGTTAATTGTCACGCTTATGGCGTTGAAACTGACGTTCTACTGAACCAATTTAGACAAGCTTGGTCTCTATCATTTTGTTGAAAAATAAAATGTCCATATAGTGAGAAGTTACTGATGCGTTTCTTGTATTTTAGAATGAAAATTCATCTGGCCAATTGACATGTTATATGACACAGAACATTGACCTAGACAGATTAACGCGCGTGCGCCGCGTGCAACGGCAATGCGCAAATTGGATTTTCAATATTTACATCAACAATCCTCATATCAGTATCACACTGGTATTAAAGATGAAAACTTATTTCTACTTTCAATAAGAACATATTAGTCAACAACTTTTCACAACACCATAACAAATAATCGGCGACTGTTACAATAACCATTGCTAGTATATAATAATATATGGTATATATGTCAATAATGGTTTACTGAGACCTACCATAGCACTTGATAACAGTAGATACATGTACGTCTAAACTCTTAAGATTTTTGCGATTTCAGTTGCGACTTTTATCGCGTTCGCGCTGCGATTTCAAACCGCACGTTTGAAATTTTTTTTTTCTCTTTCTCCTTTCTTACTCTTGGAGCGCCTTTGCCAGTTTGCGCGCAAAATCAGCCTCTATGTGTGTGTATGTGTGTGTGTGTGTGTGTGTGGGGGGGGGGTCTGCTCTAGCGTACGTATTTTGGTGCTTTTACACATATATTTCAATAATGGCATACTGAGACCTATCATAGCATTTGATAACAGTAGAGACCTTCTGGGTCCTTCTTCGGGGTATTCCCAGCACGGACAAAAATAGTTCGGGTACGAATTAGTTCGGTTACGGTAAATTTTGTCCTTTTACAACTTTTCGGTATTTTACTTCGTTTTTGAAATATTTCAGTTTGTTTGATATGTAATCATTTATATGGTCTCTGACGTCAGGTGCAGGGTAAAGAATTTTCACTCATTAAAAGTGTCTTATATCTCAGTGATTGCTAAGTTTACAACGTTCGTTATCACGAGGAGTTATTATACGCACATTTTCAAGTAAATATGTGGAACAAACTTGAAGGTGGAACTAATATTTTAATGAGTGAAAATTCTCTACCCTACCTAGAGACCCTAGACCATCTCATATCAAACCAACTGAAATATTTCAAAAACGAAGTAAAATACCGAAAAGTTGTAAAAGGTGTTACTCTATCATTTTACGAGTTCTTTCATATTAGACAAACTTAATTTTCGAACGATATCACATTTCGTACGCAACACACGAGTTCTGCGTTCGACTAGTCGGTTATATATGATCAAATCACAGTTATCAATCATCGACGTCTGTCAATGACGAATAAATACCTCGTAATGTACTAGGAAAAAGGTGCGAGATGATGTTGTTTTTATGAAACGATAAATGCTATCGATAATTGCTGTCCTTAAAAGCTCAAGTGCATGTTCTTAATACTGAATACTAATGTCCTCTACCATTCTGTGAGTACATTTCATATTTAGTACTAAAGGGTTTAAAACTGACTGCGCGCAGTCTAGGAAGATTATAGCTCGGCTTAGTAATCTTATAGTTATTTTCACTTTATAAATCGTTGACTTTACTTGCCGACAATGGCATTAAGTAAAACATAAACAATTCTCAATTACTGGTGACCGTGCTATGATACACCCACGACGCACGATCCTAAATACCTTAAAGATTATATATATATATATATATATATATATATATATATATATATATATATATATATATATATATATACACTACAGGATGAAAACCATTGTCGCTTACGCATTGTGCGCACGCTCACTGCTTGCAATTTGAGCGCTCTGGCATGGTTTTTGATGTCCCACATTTTGTGTGCATCAAGGGTGACTGTAAATAGCAGTCATCTTCATCCTGCTCATCAGCACTACAAGTATATAAAGAATAATATTGGGCATTTCACTCGATTGAACAACAGGTACTAAGGATTTGTGGTGAAGGAAAATTTCGAGTGTAGAAATATATACATTTTAAGACCAAACCGGGACCAGTTGCGAAAAATGCAACTTAGCGGCCTTCCGGTAGGAATTGAACCTCTGACCACTGAGCTACGAAAGCCGTTATATATATAGTCAAATACATATATGGAAAAAGTCGAAAAAGTGACTGCCCCAACCAGGAATCGAACCATGGTCTCCGAATCAACGTTTCGACGCTCTAACCTTTGAGCTATTGAGACAAGGTCAGAACAGTCAGTGATTTCGCCATATACATATTAAATTCGCCGCTTTCACTAGACACCAACAGGCATACATCGCATCTAACCATAACGTGGAGCAAGGCCTCTCGAGCGCACTTCCCAAAGTAGCGAAGCGATACACAACTTCTTGTATACACACAGGGCTTTAAGAATAATAATTAATATTAGAGAGGATTTAATATAGTCATATTGCATATATGGAAAAAGTGACTGCCCCAACCGGGAATCGAACCCTGGTCTCCGAATCAACGTTTCGGCGCTCTAACCTTTGAGCTATTGAGACACGGTCAGTGATTTCTCCATATAGCGGCGAATTTAATATGTATATGGAGAAATCACTGACTGTTCTGACCGTGTCTCAATAGCTCAAAGGTTAGAGCACCGAAACGTTGATTCGGAGACCAGGGTTCGATTCCCAGTTGGGCCGCAGTCACTTTTTCCATATATGCAATATGACTATATTAAATCCTCTCTAATATTAATTATTTCAATATAGTATTTTAGGTTGTTTGCTACTCAAGCTTTAATGCAAACTCAGAAAAATGTTTCTGAATTAGAAAAAAAGCAGAGCAACATTTTCCGGGGGAACAAGCCCCCGCACCCCCACTAGCAGTTGATGGTGCCTTCAATGCTCCTATGCCAAATCTTCATTATGGTGTGTTTCCCCTCCCCCTTGTTATATTTTCTGTAAGAAACCCTGGATGGGTGGGTCCATCCGTCAAAATTCCATGGCACTGTGTAGCAAATAAGAAAGTTCGAGATCTCATTATTGACTAAATTTTACATCATCACATAATTACATAAGGAGCTGCGTCGCATAATTAGACGGAAATGCGACATTGATTCGCAAGTCCAAGTTCAAGTTCACGTAACGCATTGTGCTGAAATGAGACGGAATATACCTCATGATAACATGAGTAGTGAGTGTCAGGGTAGTGCTTTGCGCGCTTGTTTTCTTCTTGGCGGCCATTTTATGGGACGCCTATTTCAGTTCACAAACGAATCCGTCGATATAATATTTGATCCATCCTTCTTATAAATTATCCATTTCAAGTTTTCTAAGAAGTAAATATACTTGAGTGATCAGTTATTGTGATATTTTTCGTAAAATTGATCATTTTAAACTATAGTAATCTTTTCGATACATAGCTAGAAGCTGCTACGAGCGCTTCGCCTCCGAAGCGTGGAATGCCAGGTTATGCTGCTGAAACAGCGCGAATAAGTTTGCGAATGGAAGTGTTTGATGAGTGACTAGTAAAGAAATATATTTTGTTTCTTCTGATGTTTTGTTCATTTGAATTTGCAAAGATTCAGGAACTATGCCATCCGGGCCAGCTTGTTCGTCAGAAACGGTGTTGCGCGCGGCCCGCAGTGGTTCACAAACAAGCGAACCGCATCTGTTCAAATCGTCTTGAACATTAACTTCATAACGCCCCGAAGTCAGGATCGGACTCCAATTTCAACATTTCCAAATAAATCTAGAGTTCACATGCAAATTATACTCTAACGATGCGATGCAATGCAATCAATTCGTATGAAAACAAAAACACAAGCGCGCAAAGCACTACCCTGTGCCTATTAGGAATGGTAATAGCGCTCCGTCGAGATGACGTCAGCACCGATGTTTGTCCGCTTTTACCCATAATTCTTGCGGCCATAACAAAAGAAAATAGCTCATTTGCAATCATTTGTGAGTCAAATTTGGTTTGTTTGTCCGCTTTTTGAGCTATTAATAGCAGCCAGACTCTACGCTATTTAGAGCTCTTTCATATGAATAACCTATGACGTCAATAATTCTAGACGTCAAGATGTTTCTATATTTTAAGAAAATTAAGAAATTATAAATAGTAAATGAATTTGGGATCGCTACGTTCGATCGTCACTTCTGCCATTTTGACAGCAACTTCCATTCCAGGGCTTTTGTTTAAAGTTGAAGTCAACGCCCGGTGCGACAACTTGGCCTCAAATGAAATCATAGTCAATCGAGACATGGTCTGGAAACTCGGCAAACTTCAAAGCGACTATTACACCTAGCCTCCTTCGCAGGCATCACCGCGCTCCACTGAACCGAGTTGTTCCGGCCGGGGTAGGGATAGACGCGGGGGGAATGACCTTACACCGTTTAGGTTTATTAATATTTAAACAACACGGTTGAGCGATTAAACCCAAACGATTCTATTGGATGATTGCTTCATTATACTAAAATACAATAGGTTCAGTGACCGTGCACCGTGCACAAAATTGCATAAAGACGAACAAAAAGATAGAACAAAGACTTTAGCTGAATTTCCAGACCATATCTCGATTGACTATGGTCACCCGTGGCGTGTTTCATGATATTTTAGTTGTGTAGGTAGTGTAGAAATACAAATCAAATACTATAAAAAGTTGGTGTACTACCAAAATAGTGTGGAGGAGGTTTGTCCGGGACCTTTGTCCGAGAGTGAAACTTAAAAAAATATAAACCAGAGCACTCAAGCCGGAAGAAAGTTCTAGCTACGTGATCGACTCCGATTTCGAAAAGCTCCGAGCTCCACGTGAAAAAACAACAAACAACACAGACAAAAATACAGAGAAGCCTCTCTGCGAAGGACAGAGCGCGATTGACAAGCTTTGCGTTTCACTTGTTGATTATGCTGTGTAATCACTATATACTGGCATATATAGAGTGATATAACGGATAATGATAATGAAGCCATCTATTACATTTACATTAGTATTCCGCCAGATGGCCTTCATTAGTAAAAATTGTAGATAATACTAATTATAACAATGGCATGATAATTAAATTGTATTTACAGGTTAGACATGAAAAGTCTTTTAGGGTGAGTTGCGGTGATAGTTTTGCTGTAAGAAGTGCTTTTTTAAATTCCCTTATAAAGGTAGAACTAGTAGTGGTATTTTCAATGTCTTTTAGATGATAGTTTGGAAGATAATTAAATAGCATAGCTCCGGAGTACGGAGATCTTTGTTGATCTTCGCTCGAAATGCTAGACCTCTAGTTTTAGTTTAGTAGATTTATCATTCTTAGGTGAACGGAATACCCCAACAGGTGAGAAGCCCAATTGGTATTGAAGCCCAATTGAGGTTCCGAGGGCTTACGATTTAAAGTGGTTATCCGAGAAGACCCGAAACCGAAAGTCTTACCATTTGCTGGTATTATTGCAAATTAAAGGCAGCACTTTCTCCTCAATTATTTTTAAGACCCTGAGTGGTGGTCCAACACAGCATTTGAACCTGTGTCTCCCAGCTCATAGACATGTGTGGTAACCACTAGACCACAACAGCTGGTTTCCTAACCCGAGTATTCTAATTGTAGCCCTGTATATAGAGGTTAATGAGGTTTAGCTTTATTTTATCCTATTTACGATAAAGAACCACAGAGTTTTTTTTCTTCATAAGCTTGCGCATTCGAGCATTTTGGGAATTCTTAGTCTAAAAAGTAAACAATTTTGTGTACTTTGGCGGCGCATTGTTTGCGCGTGGTTTGGCCAGGCGCGCGCGACCGCTCTGCGCTCCTAGACTTTCCCCCAATGCACTCCATAATCTACAGTCGCAAAGCGCACGCTCCTTCAGCTTAATTACAGCAGAGCACCACGGACTCCACAGTCTCTATGATTTAGCGCATTTTATCAAGACTATTTAGCGGCGCTTTGTTTGCGCGTGGTTTGGCCAGGCGCGCACGACCGCTCTGCGCTCCTAGACTGACGTCCAGTGCACCCCATCTGCAGTCGCAAAGCGCACGCTCCTTCAGCTTTACAGCAGAGCATCACTGACTCCACAGTCTCTATGATTTAGCGCATTTTATCAAGACTATTTGGCATCGCTTTGTCTGCGCGTGGTTTGGCCAAGCCAGGCGCGCGTGGCCTCCTAGACTGTACCCAGTCGCCCCTCATAGACTCTGCAGTCGCCACAGCGCGTGCTCCTCTTGGCGTCCCTTTTAGCCACGGAACGTCATGACAGCTCAACGGTCTATTTAGTGCATTTTAATATAAATCATAATTTTTCGACTACGGCAAAAATCATGATGTATTGTCACAGAATTCCGTGTTTGTGCATAAAAGCGCAATCAACCTATCCATCAAGTTGCAGCCAATCATGCCAGCAGCCAATCAACTTCAGATAGCATCAGACAACGCACTGTTTTTGGAAATACATTATTGACACATATTACTTCTTCTAAATCACTATTCACTAACCTCTCCGTGCGTTCACCGCCAGATGTTTCAGCGCCAACGGTAGCGAATTCGTCAGCACGTACTTCTCAAGGCCAGGTCGCGACTCGACGATAAAAATGCGTTGGTCACCAACTTTATGAGTATGTCCGCAAGTATCACCTTTGTCTGCTTGCGCTAGTTTGATCTCCTTGTCGTAATTCGTGGTATCTCCGTAAATGAACTCGCCAACCCGTACGACAATGACGCGCGGAGGATGTTCATCGCTTTGCGCTGTAATATTCCCAACGAGAACGACGCTGCGCGAGTTTAGGTCCACAAGTCCGCACTTTTGTCCAAGGGATAGCGGGAAGAGCGCCGCCAGTAGACAGATCAAGGCTCTCATATGTGTCCTCGCCATAACGGAGCCTGCATTCACCGCTTAAACGGCGGAACTGAAGAATTCTTCTCTTGGTTGGCTTCGGATATGATTCGAATAAATCCAACACTGTACTCCCGTTCAATTGTCTCGCCAAGGCAATACCTGTAAACGGTATAGCAATACGCACACAAGTATACAAGAGATATTTTAGTATCCCAATTAATCACCACGCAAAACTCACCGCTCAAAGAGGTATCCTACCTCAAGCGCAGTGTGTTAGGTAATGAAAGACCGCCTAAGACAAAGCTATTTCACCCGCGCGGAAGTCTCATACGCGTTCTACCCAATTAAAACACAAGCTTCCGATGACATAGTTTCATTTTAAAACAATGATGTGCAATGGACGAGATTGTTCTTTCGTTAACGGAACTACGCGAAAAATAAACACAACGGAAGCTTATGATTTGCCGAGCCTACCTAAGAGGATTTTTAAACCGACTTAATAAATGTCTTACTAGATGTCTGAACGTAAGAGTCGTGCTGTGTGGCCTGCCTGGTTGGATATATTCCCTTGCACGTCTATACTACAAAGACGCGCACAAACAGATAGCGTTCTAAGCTATGAAATACGCTGTATGAAATAAGCTATGAAATACGCGAACTTCACCAAATTGGAATTCGGAAAACTATTGGGAAAACTCGTTAGTTATTTTGAGTTAATACAATTCTATACTGCCTACAGCATATTTTACTAAAGATATAGTCGTAGATCAACGGAAGATGGACTCATACTGTGTCGCCAAAGTTAGACGCCTTCGCTTGCTCACCTTTGAAAAAGTTCCGCACGAAATCTGATAGCATTCGAGAATCTAACCTATGAAATTCGCGAACTTCAAAATGCGTCACGAAATTAGAATTCGGAAAACTATTATCAATTGCTGTCTTGTTTCGAGTATTGGACCTGTCATTATTGCAACCAATTCTCCCCCCCCCCCCCATCCCCCCCCCCCCCCCTCAGTCTGTTTGCTGATCGACCGGCATAAAAATAGCAAATGAGTGACATTTTCGCATCTCATTATTTATTTGTTTGTTTATATCTCCCGTGAATTTGATTGACTACTTTCTACTTGTGACACCCATTTGGCGTCATGTTATACAAGTCCTATCTGTTTTATTTCATCTCGTCTGGTTCCGAGTCTGGGCATCTTCTTCGTCTACCACACCCACAATGGACACAGACTACGCGTGTCCATTGTAATATATAATGGACATATCAAGGTTATTTTCTCGGGATTCAGAAGCTTTACAAGAACAAAAACCCTAACCATAACCCAGTTTAAAGTTTGTAACGCATTGTAAAGCGCCATTGAGCTATAGGAAACGGCGCTATAGAAATAAATTACTATTATTATTAGTGTATATTATGTTACTATATCTTTGTAATTTTTATAGTTTACACGCCCCTTGTGTAAATCAGCCTAGGTTGACAATGGTTAGCGTGTATAAATAAAGTTTTTCCTATCGTTCCTATCCTATCCTATTTTCGCTAAGCTTTGTTACATATCCAAAACACTGAGGTGTGCGTCTGGTATCCGTCGTCGATGACAGGCAAAACATCACTCACTGCGGAGTGTAACCGCAATTTGACGCACACAGGATGTCATTTTCCGCGTCCCGAAGAACGGAGAAATATCAAAATAGAATAAACACGAGCTAAGTTCCAGACATGTCTGGAAGATGGAAGTCACAAGGTTTCATGATCAGCGCGCATGATATTTTGCGGTGACTGATGAAGCACAGACTACAGAGGGAGCAAAGTTCTGAGCTATTATATCAACGACCATTCACACCATTTGTTGTTAGTAAAAACACAGCTTATAATCTGACCGCAGATTGCGGAGCCAAACCGAATGCAATGTCACGCAGTTACGCACTTTACCGTAGATTACAAGTAATGGCATTTCACTCGATTAAACTACATGTTCTAAGGATTTATGGTGAAGGAAAATTTCGAGTGTTAGAATATATACGTGTTTTACATATTCCTAATATTTGGGTCTTCCTGAGCAAAATCATAATATATCTTGTCAACTTAAAATTCCATTTTCATGGAGTTTTTCGCTGTTAAAGTTACCGGATGTGATGTCACAAGAGGCATTCTAAACCAGTTTTCTTAATTTCTTACTTGCCACAAAAATGCAAATTTTCAAATTTATGCCACAGTGGTTGCCAATGAGAGCTAAGTCTTTCCTGTAGTCACCTCAGTCTCAGGGATTATATTGGTGAATATTTAATTATATATTGGATAAAACACTAGTGGCCGGCAAAGAGGCTGCCTCTTTAGATTTTGCCATTTTTAGGGTTTAATCTGGTCTCCGATCTGGTTTCAAATTTTTACAGTCAAAGTTGCCCAAACAAAAAATCTGATTGTTTAAAATGCCATATTGAAGCTTTGCAAGTCTGTTCACCAGCAGAATGGAAAAATAACCATTGGCTGAGGGTCGAGCATGTAAATTGGAAATCTAATGTGACCGTAGCTATTAAAATTTCAATTAATAAATCTACTTTTGGTTAATATTGTGGAACTTTTCAGAATATTGAAGATCCGAGCCTTGGAAAATTCTCAAAACAATTTTAGTGAGGCCCTTGGCAAAATTACCCCTGCTGCCCAATCCTGGTGGTTGCTACTCCTACTAGTGTAAGCATCTTCATCAAAACCCTGGCACACACCTCGTGGCCCCCATCCAGTACTATGGCTGGGAAAACATAAACGGCAGGGACCAGGGGTGTCGCCAAGGGGTACTGGGGAGGACAAGTCCCCACTTTTCTTCAAGACCAATTTTGAAATTCTTCTAAATCCGGTGAGAAATGCTTGGGGGGGGGGGGGGGGGTCGAGGGGTGGATGGGTGTTAGGCCCACATAATACTAGGTTTTCGGGCATGTTTGGGATCAAAGTTTGTGACTTTACCAGAAACAACCATTAAATTAGGTGGAGCACTTCTGCTGGTAATCAAGCTACTCTGCATCCTGGTTTCCAAGCCATTTCGCCAAGTTGTAGCAATGTAAAGGTACGTTTACACACTACGATTAATCGGCCCGATTTCTGGTTTAGCTGGATGTTAAGTAACGAGAGACAGGAATACGACCAAGGTAAATGAGCCCACGGGACACTCCGCTGACTGTTTCTCCACTTAACATCCAGCTAAACCAGAAATCGGGCCGATTAATCGTTGTGTGTAAACGTACCTTAAGCCAGGCGCGGATTTAGAAGTTAATCGCATAAATTAGATTTAGAATTTGCAATTCAAAATACCTGTGAATAACAATCCTATTGGATAGGTTTTTGTTCTGAATTATTCTTAAGAAAAGCATAACCAATAGGGTTGTTCATGAAGTGTCTAATTTATGCGACTAATTTATGATGTAAGCGATGATGTCATCATTTTGCCCCCCCCCCACTTGCATGATGGTTATCGTTTCAGGCCCCTTATTTGGCCTGGGCCATGGGACAGTTTCCTCAGCTAACCCCCCCTCCCCCCCCCCCCCACTTCTCCAGGTCTGGCGACGCCACTGATTGAGATCAGCAAGAAGGAAACCACTGATTCATTTAAATGCACCCTTAAGAAATACCTGCTTTTATAAATGATATTTAATGAACATATAATAAACAGATAATAAATGTCTGTAAATATTTGTATTCTAGTATTATTTTTATGATTTGCATAAATGATGACCTGCAATTTAATATTCTTTTATATGCATATAAATTAGCCCTGATAATCTCGTTATTGTGGACGAAATTCAAAAAAAAAATTTTCTTCTGAATACGAGCCTATAAGAGCTAATTTAAATCACATAACTAAATATTAAATTGGCAGCCATTTTGGAATATATTAAAGCTCTTTTAACCTGCGAGTTGCTCGCAGGCTTATAGTTCTTTTCGAATCCCCGGTGTCTTGAGCCCAGTACAATGCCGGCCCCGGGTACCACGAGAAAAAAAGCGTGTAACCTCTAATCTATTCTTCGACTACTGTATATTTTAATACACTTTCAAATGACGAAAATAGTTGAAAGCGAACTTACCTGCCAATTGAGAGTATACCATTTTTCGTTCGTGAAATTGTTCAGAAACTTCCAGGACAACTTTTGAATAAGAAATTTGGAAGTTCTTGAAGGATTTTCAAGTGAAAATTTCAATGAAAAATTCTTAAAATCTCTTTCATGAAATTCCGGAGTTTTTCGCGCCACTTTTTTGACCGAGTGATATACAACTGAACAAGAAAGACTGGTTCGAGTTTCACTGTTTCAACCAAGATGCATTGCGATGTTGAGGTGTGCTTTAGCTTGCGCTTGTGTCGTAAAAAACAGTCTCGGGAGTCATGCATCCGCAATCCTCATATTATACTGCTATAAAAAAGCCATACATGAGATAGGAACTATTCGCTCCTCAGGGCAATGTATGGTCGGGAAAAATTTTACCCAACCAAATTAAGATCAAAAAGTTTAACCATCCCAACCATTTATCAGTAAAGAAAATCTTTTACCCAACCCAAGGAGAAAAAAGTTAGATAAAGCCCAATTCCCAGCATATCAAGTAAATGGTTTGAACCTAGGAGTATCATTAGATGTGTGAAGTTGATCGTCCAGGTTGTTGTAGTCTTGAGAAAGACTATTGTTGATGACTAACGTTTCGACGGCCTCAGCGCGGCGGTCATCTTCAGAGTCAAGTAAAGCGTGCTTGTCAGGTTTGCCTATATATACGTCTGGTTCATATATAAGCAAACCTGACAAACACGCTTTACTTGACTCTGAAGATGACTGCCGTTGAGGCCGTCGAAACGTCAGTCACCAACAATAGTCTTTCTCAAGACTACAACAACCTGGACGATCAACTTCACACATCCCAGCATATCGTCGATACAAGTTTTAATAACAAACCCAAATAGATATACAGACAGATCCTACTGTAACTTTCAGATTATTATCTCCCTATACAGAGCAGGAATCCAAGGAAAACAAGGAGAGGAATACAATAACAAAAGCTAATGTGCAATGATGACTAAGGAGAATTGATCATGATGAGATTCCAATTTTAAATGATGAACTCTTAATTTTTTTATGTATATAGTCATTAAAATTTTGCTACCCAACCCTTCAGAGAAGTGGTTTTTTTTTTACCCAACCATTTAGGTCTTAGATTCTTGATCGGTCCCTTATATGGCATATGTGCTATACGTCGAGATGGAAATTCGAAGAGATACTTTAAAAAATAAGCTTTATTTCATAAAAAGAAAGTTACAAGAATAATATCAAGACTAAAATATCTACACAAGACGAAGGTTCTCTAACTGCTCAACATAACGAAGTAGAATTCTAAACTAATAATATTAGCTTTATTTCGTGAAAACAGCACGTTGTGTGTTCTTCTGACGCTGTAGAATTCACTCCAGTGCACACCAGTAATAAGCGACTTCAAGTCGAGGTTAGAAGACATCGTAGTAACGTTTACAGTACAGTAGAACCTGCATGTAACGGACACTTTGGGACCGAAGATTTTCTCTTGTTAAAGTAAATAAAATCGGTACCTTGCATTAACTTTGTCTCATTTGAAAGAACTCGTGAAATGGTATAACAAGACCTTTTACAATTTTCCCTTATCTTTTTTTGTTTTCGAAATAATTTGACGAAAGACAGCGTGCTGTTTCGATATGCATGTGACGTCATAAGTAGGGTAAAGTGAAATTTTTATCTTGCCAACCTTACGACATTATGAGCCAGAATCTCGATTATGTTGCACTGTTTTCAATTGGCCCACAACATTTTAAAAAGCGTTCCGCGGAAATTCGGTCACCTATGGAGTAGTTTCATCAGGTTTACCCTGCTTGTGATGTCACCAATTTCCTAGTTAATTATTTCAAATATTACAACAAGATGGCGGATTGTAGACAGTCTTTTGTCATAATTATCTGAAATATTTCAAAAAAACAAGAAAGATACAGAAAAATTGTAAAAGGTCTTCTTATACCATTTTACGAGTTCTTTCAAATGAGACAAAGTTAAGGCATGTGTGACGAAATTCCAGACATTTGCATATCAAACAAACTGAAATATATCAAAAACAAAGCGAAGAAGCAAAAAATCTTCAAAAGAAGTTACTTTATCATTTTAAAAGTTCTTCCAAATAAGACAATAAAATGTTTTGACGTTATAGGCATTTTGATTAATTTTAATCCAGAAACTTATATGAATTCCACTTGTACCTCGCTCTTTCCCGGTTGCTAAGGTGGAAAGGTACTGACCAATCAGATGCGAATACCGTATTTTTTCAACCTAACCTCGATTTGGCGTCATCATTTACATGCCCTGGAGCAAATTCGCTTTCTGTCATACACAATCGTCCATTTTCTCTCTAGTTTAATACAAGTCTACCACTGCACGAAAGGAATAACAGCATGGTCTTTGAGACCTACAAACTAATTATACACATTGCATATAAACCTTAGAAAGTCTTCAATCAAATAGCAATACGAGTAATGTCTCTACTTTATATAAACCGTGGTAAATACTCCAACGGTTTTACTGCTCAATATCTCGATTACTTTAATCGTTTCATCTGATGCCTTCCTAGCTGGCTGTCCTACATAATCAATTATTAATTATTACAAAAAATAGAACTTTATCATTATCAGAAATTAACGACAACAAAATGGCTGCCACATGAAGACTACACACGTAAAAACGCCACAGACCTGTTACAGCCTGTTGCACCTTCAGGCCTGATACAGGTATGATATCATAGCTGTATCACACTGTTGTCGCCAACAGACTGTTCAGAACTGACGGTATCAGATTGGAACAGTCTGTTGGGTTGTCAGGGCTGTATCAGTCTGATGTAACAGAATGTTTTTTGCGAAATTGTGATGTACACTGATGATGTAACAGCGCTGATGGATATACATGATAAGGCATCAGTGATGATACTGACTGTGACCATCATAGCTGTTACAGGGGTCGCTACATTATCCTGAACAGACCTGATATCAGTGCTGTTCAATGCTGTAACAGAACATGCGTTTTTCCGTGTGTAATTGACATATTGTTCTTAGAAAATGGCGTCTCGTTTTACAGTGAGTTACATAGAGCGAAAATATTAAAATGAAGATTCTGCTTATCGAGTAGCTCGTCTACCGTTTGCAGACCTCTTAATCGTAGTTACTAAAACATGGAACGAGCCACAACGATCCAACAACGAACCAACAACGGACCAACAACGAGCCAACAACGAGCCAACAACGATCCAACAACGAGCCACGATGCACAACGAGCCACAACGAGCAACAACGAGCCACAACGAGCCCAAAACCACCCTACAACGAACCAAAAAACACCTAATAAACCACAACGACCCAAAACGACCCACAATATTTAAAAACGACACCCAACTACCAAAACAAATTTTAGAAATGGGCATTAACTCAAAACGTGATATACCCTAAACGTAGATTGGATTTCCTGCGATAGCCTACAAAATAAAGTCAATTTAAATTATTTAATATTTTAACTATATTATAGTATACGGAATACTGATTACTGTAGAAATCCACTGGTAGAATCTTTCCTCCACGCGTGCACTTCGCGTGCACAACGACGAGGCTAAATTCCTGAGTTTGATCACGTGTCAATCTCCCGAACGCTCGATTATTTCCGGCAACATGACTTCTTGGTCAGCCAAAGTCAGCCATGGTTTATTCTGTGATTGAGTCATGTTGCTGGAAATAATCGAGCGCTCGGGACATTGACACGTGATCAAACTCAGGAAATGTGCACGCGAAGTGCACGCGTGGAGGAAAGATTCTACAGTAATCATGAGTATTCCGTATACTAATATAGTTAAAACATTAAATAATTTAAATTGACTTTATTTCGTAGTTGGGAGTCGTTTTAAAATATTGTAGGTCGTTTTGGATCGTTGTGGTTTATCAGGTGTTTTTTGGTTCGTTGTGGGGTGGTTTTTGGGCTCGTTGTGGCTCGTTGTGGCTCGTTGTTGGCTCGTTGTGGCTCGTTGTGGCTCGTTGTTGGCTCGTTGTGGCTCGTTGTAGCCCGTTGTTAGCTCGTTGTGGCTCGTTGTGTGTCGTTGTGGGTCGTTCCATGTTTTAGTAACTACGACCTCTTGATATATACAACAACGATTTTAAAATTGTTCAGTTACCGGTGTGATTAGATCAGTCCAATCTGCGATCCGCCAAATTCTGTTGAAAATAGCCAACAAATAAAATACATGTTCTAAGGATTTGTGGTGAAGGAAAATTTGGAGTGTTGGAATATATCCAACACTCGAAATTTTCCTTCACCATAAATCCTTAGAACATGTAGTTTAATCGAGTGAAATGCCAAATATTACTTGTAATACAACAAATAAAATAGGCTACGCGTCATTGAGTTGTTGTCGGATTTTGTTTGATATTTTCAAAAGCGTTTGGTGAAATGTTGGAAGAACACTGTTTATAAAATAACATGTATACTTCGCAGGCTCTGATTGGTCAATACCCGTGTTTGGATCAGGCCATCCAAACACGGAAATTTCCCGCCAAAATTTTACTCAAGTTTGTGTTGCTCGTTCACGTACGTATTATTTTATAAAATAAATACCTAATGGTTTTCCGTGTTTGGATGGCCAGATCCAAACACTTGAGATGTTGCTCAACTTTCAAAAAGCTAAAAAACACTCGCCTAGCAGCTCGTGTTTCTTTACGCTTTTCTCAAGTCTCGCAACATCCCGCGTGTTTGGATCAGGCCATCCAAACACGGAAACCATTAGGTATTTCTTTAATCTTATATGTTAAAATTTCAATATTGGGTAATACGGTTAAAGTTTTATACCAACATTTTAATAATCACCAAACTTGTAATGACAACTGGATATTGGGCATTTTAAAATTTCCGTCATTAACAGAGGCACAAGTATTGACGAAAGTTATCTCTAGATTTTGACAATTGGCAGATGGTAGATTTGACTGATCTCATGAAACCGATAACAGAATAATTTGATAATCGCTGTTGCAATATTAAGAGGTCGGTAAACGGTAGACGAGCTACTCAATAAGCGTAATCTTCATTTTAATATTTTCGCTCTATGTAACTCACTGTAAAATGAGACGCCATTTTCTCGGCCATTTTGTCGTTCATTTCTAGTAATGTAATAAGTTTAACCGGGTGTCACTCAATGACGTCACACTTTCAAAACCAATATGGCGTCAAAATCCCCTTTAGTGCCCCTAACCTCAACATTTGTTATTGTATTATTTGGAAGAACTTTTAAAATGATAAAGTAACTTCTTTTGAAGATTTTCGTTTCTTCGCTTTCTTTTTTAGATATATCAGTTTGTTTGATATGCAAATGTCCGGAATTTACGTCACACATGCATAATGACTTATTGGAGAAATGTGTATATCTTTTTCATTCTCGAACGAAATCCCGTTTAAAATCGAGACGTTTGGTGTTGTGGGAGAAACACGCACACATGTTATTCACACTTTAGTGTTTTTATTTCATGAACGCAAATATATATAACATTCTCTGATAACTCATTATGCATGTGTGACGTACATTCCGGACATTTGCATATCAAACAAACTGATATCTCAAAAAGAAACGAAATTCTTCAAAAGAAGTTGCTTTATCATTTTAAAAGTTCTTCCAAATAAGACAATGAAAAAGGTTAGGGGCACTAGCAAATTCGGCAAGCATCTATTCGGATATAATCGAGTGTATCTAAACTATTTACAGATAGTAAAAAAAATAGAAAAGTACTCCCAATTCGAAGTATAACACGCGAACACACAAAGCTCGATAAACAAAGTTCGATAAACCTAAAAATGGCTCCACTAGAATTTAACGTTTCTAGAAATTTACGTTACAAGAAAGGCAGGTGCAAATCACAAACAAGTACCAGGGTACTATTTGCGCCCACAGGCAGAGGCACCAATAATGTGACGTCAGCGATGACGTCAATCACAGTTGTGACGTCAGTGATGACGTCATCGCAGTCGTGACGTCAAAGGTCGCACACGTTGGGCATTAAAGGACATTGGCAACATATAGCTTAACCCAGTCGGAATACAGTAGTTAGGCGCTGCGGAAATACTCGGAACTAACATATTAAAAGATGAAGAAACCATACGTGAAAATGGGCTAAAATTTGGCGGATATGTATAAAAACAATACATGGTACAATACACAATTTATGCTACGTAATATGCTATATATGGTATTAAATGAAAGATACATTCATGTAGATTATGATAAAACATGAATTGATAGCAGAGTGTGTACCAGTTAGCAGCTAGTTAATCATTTAATAGCTTACATAATGAGTACATATGATCAGGTACCGATGGGAAAACAGTGATATATCAACCAAAACTAGTTCTAATGATACGAAACTTGGTAAAACATCTAACCAAAGACAGATCTGTGTTCTGTAGTAAAATCATAAACTTATCTCCAGGGTAAGTTTTATTTAAACTCATTTAAATCCTATCTTAAGACCCACTTATTCCATAATTTTTTTGATTTGTAATTTCTTGTTTCAATTAAGTACCGACCACGACCTATTTGTGAATCAAATTGATTTTCTAAATATCTCACTATAACCTCTGATTTTACTGCAGAACACAGATCTGTCTTTAGTTAGATGTTTTACCAAGTTTCGTATCATCAGAACTAGTTTTAGTTGATACATCACTGTTTTCCCATCGGTACCTGATCATATGTACTCATTATGTAAGCTATTAAATGATTAACTACCTGCTAACTGGTATACACTCTGCTATCAATTCATGTTTTATCATAATCTACATGAATGTAGCTTTCATTTAATACCATATATAGCGTATTACGTAGCATAAATTATGTATTATACCCATGTATTGTTTTTATACATATCCGCCAAATTATAGCCCATTTTCACGTATTTGTCACCTTAAAAGGATGATCGCTAGAAAGTGTTCTTTAAAATAAGCTTTGCGCGGAAAGACTACAATCTAGTTGTCCCAGGGTTAGTAGGAAGGTTAGTACAAGGGTTTGATTTTGGGTTAAGGTTATTTTTCAAACCTTTAACCTTCCTACTAAGGGTGATGTCATTAATTCCACCATGGAGGGGGGCAGAAGGAAAAGTGCTGGGCCATGAAACTATAAATCAAAAGTTGGTGGGGCTACGAAAACATTTGGAAAACCTTTGATGCGCCATGAAACCTTTTTGATTAGTATCAAAAGTAATCGAAGAAAACAAATATTTATAACATAAAGAATTGATATACGCTATGTAAGTCCAAGAAATATACATATCACACCCAAAGAAAAGTTGTTTTGAGAACCCCTTGCCCCCAGAAATTATGTACATGTTTGGATTGCATTGGTTCCAGACTAAGAGTTCAGGAATGCGAAAACCCGGCTGAAAACAAAGTTGATTGTTCAAAATGGCGGCGGCTACTACTATATTCTGGCTATATAAGTCACAAAAACTTTTAATATAAGTGGTTCTTACTTTTGTTGCCAATGTCCTTTAGACAATCTAATCGGGACCTTAAGATCTACGACGGCAACCTAGGACGGCGACGGCATGTTTGTGGAAGAAATATAAAATTTAGCATTCAAATGAAACCACGGTCGATTGACTAGCGTATTTGACACTCAAAGCTTGTTTTATGATCTCCAAAACGCTTCAATATTTCTAAAACGATTGTAGTGTCTGTGTTTAAGTCAATCTTAAAGCGCTTATGCAATGATTATGCAGATGTAAAATAACTCTTTTGTTTGAAAGAACTCTTGAAACTATAAAGACTAACCATTTACAACTTTTTCATATCTCACTTCACTCTTGAGATATTAAGATTTGTTTAATATGTAAATGATCATACTTATGACATTACAATGCATAATGACTTATTGAAAAATTCTGCATATATTTACCATTATCACATGGAATCGTTTGATGATTTGCATATTTGATGTCATTGGATACATCCACGCACATGCACCTGCATTTCAAGTGATTTCATTACATAATCTCAAGGATATATAGGCGTTTTCAATAAGTTATTATGCATTGTGATGTCATAAGTATGATCATTTAACATATTAAACAAATCTTAATATCTCAAGAGTGAAGTGAGATATGAAAAAGTTGTAAATGGTTAGTCTTTATAGTTTCAAAAGTTCTTTCAAACAAGAGTGTTATTTAACGAAAACAGCTCTCATCTCTCCGCGAGTTATCGTCGTCCCAAAGACGTGAAAATGTTCTCAGTGGCGTTGTAAACAGAACGAGGACTAGTGTTGGGAATAAAAATTATTCATTCTTTTTGTTTCGCATAAAGATTCTTTTGTTTGAACGACGCCCCCGTCCTAGGTTGCCGTTGTAGATCTTAAGGTTCCTAATATCGTTTGTACGTAACGATTTATTGATTACCAACAATATTATGCACTTCGGAACCACTTTGGTGATTGCCTATGTCGGTGTCCTTTCGATATTCGCCGACATTGAAAGCAACATGGGGAAACAACCGACAAAAAAGGCGGTAAAAATGTCATGGGTGATAAAAAATCCGGTCGTAGAGCCAACCACACTCTTATACAATTCAAGAGAGAATTTCAAGAACAGAATTTCAATTTCAAAGAAATCAAAGAACAAAGGTTTTGACGTTTTCAAGATATCAAAAAAAACTAAAGCGTTTGGATATGCAAACAACGAACTAAAACCGTTTGAAAATGGAACTTCAAACACAAGTTATAACCCAAAAGCGAACGGATGTTAGGTATAATTCTTTGATTAGTGATATCATGGATAATAAAAAGACTGGATAGGAAACTAGCCAGCAAACTAAGATAGTTGAAAATTGTGATATCACGAAGATGTCACGAGTATGCAGATTTTGCTGAGTCTCTCTTCGACTTCTCCATATTTTTGTATTCAGGTAGCTATATTGAGATTCCAAAAAGTTTCATCGTCTCACAAACCTGCCTAAGCTACCACTAAGTGTTCGAGGCAAATGTTGTTCGTCTTTGTTTCAGCTGTTTTCGTTTTGTAGTGAAGAAACTGGCGTCGCAAAATACTACGGTAGTTCTAGTTGAAATTTGCGACGCGTTTTTCACCCTTTTCGCCTAAAATGAGTAATGGTAGTCGGATATTCGATCGTAAAGTGGCATTGTTATAATTTTTGGTAGTTTGACGATTATTTTTAGCTGTATTATTGCTAAAAGTTGCGATTTATGGAGATTTTGTAATGTCACGGTTTTCAACAAGGTTTTGGTGCCTTAACCAATCAACACGCTGGAAACGTTACACGTGATCTTAGTTTCCTATCCAGTCTTTCTACTATCCATGGTGATATGCGACGGCATCTTGAATTGTTTTCCTAAAAAAATTTGCTCAGTAACGAGAACGGTCTATCTACAAACAACGCTAGCTAATATTATATATGTATATATATATATAATATATATATATATATATATATATATATATATATATATATATATATATATATATATATATATATATATATATATATATATATATATATATATATATATATGCATGGAGCATGGTTATGACCAAAAGAACTAACAAAAACAACGTTCTATCTACAAACAATGCTAGCTAATACTAAATGTATGCGAAAACCTCACATCATTGGCGTAGAGGAAGGATGAGCACGCCATTTATCCCGGTCAGCGGCAAGCAATCGTCTTCTGGACGATCCTTTAATTAGTACTAAGGTTAGTAACGGGGGGTTAGAAAACCCATTGGACGGGGGGTTAGGATCTAAGTTGTTTTGTGATTTAGGCATCTCTCGCGGATACTAAAAAAGATCGCCCAGAAGACGATTGCTTGCCGCTGACCAGGATAAATGGCGTGCTCACCCTCCTTCTACGCCCGTGATGTAACGTTACCCAAATGTATGGTACAAACTGTTTCGTTTCCACACCGATGGGACAACATCGCCACTCGAAAACGGGACCAAAGCAACTCACATGCAGCCAGATCGCGATATCGAAGGATTTTCAACACTAAGGGTCCTTTTCAAGGTCACTTGCCATGCGCTGTACTCTTCTATGGCGCGGGCAGTGGAGGACTGGGACGAGGCGTTGGAAGAAGTTCGGGAGAGCTGCGAGAGGTTCAGTGTTGGATTTTCTTGGGAGGACGGCGGGCTCGTGTTTGGTTGGCTATTGCACTGTAAAGGAATTGGTCAGCGGATTAGTACCACTGGTCTTTATAATAGGATTGGGTCATACAGTTGCTCGCGGACGGCAAAAGATCAAGTCAATCGGCGCCATATTGGTATGTTGATGCTATTGTTGTTGTTGCTGCCGTTGTTATAGTTGTCGATGTTGCTCCTTCACCTTTCTTCTCGTATTTCTGTTCGCCCTTCTTCGCCTTCTCTTTCCCATATTTATCCTATCCGTTCTCCTTTTGTTCCTCCTACCCCTAATTATCCTCTTCGTTCTCATTCTGCTCCTCCTACCCCTAATTATCCTCTTCGTTCTCCTTCTGTTCCTCCTACCCCTAATTATCCTATCCGTTCTTCTGTTCCTCCTTCCTCATTCTCCGCTTCCTTTTATCCTCTATGTTCTCCTTCAGTTTCTTCTTCTCCACTTGCTCCTACCCCCATATCCTCTTCACTCTCCTTCTGTTCCTCCTACCCCTCATTATCCTATTCTTGCTTTGCCTCCTTAAGCGCTTCACTCTCCTTCTGTTCCTCCTACCCCTCATTATCCTATTCATTCTCTTCCTCTTTATCCTCTTCGCTCTCCTTCTGTTCCTCCTACCCCTCATTATCCTATTCATTCTCCTCTTTATCCTCTTTATCCTCTTCGCTCTCATTCTGTTCCTCCAACCCCTCATTATCCTATTCATTCTCCTACCAATATCCTCTTTGCACTCCTGTTCCTCCTAACCCTCATCATCCCATTCATTCTCCACCTTCTTATTCCCTTCACTATCCTTCTGTTCCTCCCACCCCTTATTATCCTATTCATTCTCCTCCTCCTTCTCCTCTTCACTCTCCTTCTGTTCTTCCTACCCCTCGTTATCCTCTTCATTCTCCCGTTGTTGTTGGTCTTGTTCCTGTTCTTGCTGTTTTTGTTGTTCCTGTTGCTACAACTGTTGGTAATAACCATCGATAGTTACCTCAGCGTTTGCGGCTCCTTCTCTCTTTACCTGAACGAGCTGTGACTTTGGTTTAATTCTAGTAAATTCAGGTGATCGAGCATTTTCAGTTTGATCAGGCCTAAAAAATTGAAAACGCCATTAAAGTGCTTATCTTACGTTTGGGGATTTTACATATCCGTAATATTTGGGTCTTCCTGAGCAAAATCATAATATATATTGTCAGCCGAAAATTTCATCTTCATGGACTCTTTTGCTGTTAAAGTTATCGGATGTGATATCACAAGAGGCATTTTTGTGGCAAGTAACAAAATAATTTTTTGGAATGTCTCTTGTGACATCACATCTGGTAACTTTGACAGCGAAAAACTCCATGAAGATGACATTTTCGGCTGGCAATATATATATTATGATTTTGCTCAGGAAGACCCAAATATTACGGATATGTAAAATCCACAAACATGAGATAAGCATTTTAAAGGACAAATACAACAACGATAAATGCCGCCTAATTTTGGCTCAAGCTGTATATCAGAAACATATTGCTACGTCGAGTAGATAACCTGGCTATAGACGCTCAATTCTTTAGCAAGCACCAAGCGACTCATCTCCGAGCACTTACCTACACGGATTGCGTTCGGCGGGAAGGATACCATCCAATAAGTCTAGTCCTTCTTTTATTTTCAACAACATCTCATATCTTTCACGACCTTTGATCTAAATACAATGGGGTGTATTGAATCAATATTAGTCTCGGATGCGTCCGCATGATAGATAGAATCAATATTTGTCTATTACTTTTAATGTCACTCAATGATGTCAAAATTGAAAAGAAAATCACTGCTACATATCAACCTTGAGTGAGTAAATACACTTACCCTAAGTACGAATATCTCGTCGTCTGTTGGGTCAGCCAAACAAGTTCTCTTAGCTTTTGTGAGAACAACGCCATTTGTAGCCACGCACGCTACAGTGAAGAATGAGAACAATCGGTTGTCGTGACAACGTAGCACAGTAAACTCTCTAAGACAGACACCTCTCTAAGACAGACACCTCTCTAAGACAGAGACACCTCTCTAAGACAGACACCTCTCTAAGACCGACATCTCTCTAAGACAGACACCTCTCTAAGACCGACACCTCTCTAAGACAGATATACCTCTCTAAGACAGAGACACCTCTCGAAGACAGACACCTCTCGAAGACAGAGACACCTCTCGAAGACAGACACCTCTCGAAGACAGAGACACCTCTCTAAGACAGAGAAACATCTCTAAGACAGAGAAACCTCTCTAGGACAAAGACACCTCTCTAAGATAGACACCTCTCTAAGACAGAGAAACTTCTCTACGACAGAGAAACTTCTCTAAGACAGACACCTCTCTAAGACAGATACACCTCTCTAAGACAGAGAAACCTCTCTAATACAGACACCTCTCTAAGACAGAGAAACCTCTCTAGGACAAAGACACCTCTCTAAGACAGAGACACCTCTCTAAGACAGAGACACGTCTCTAAGACCGACACCTCTCTAAGACAGAGACACCTCTCTAACACAGTCACCTCTCTAAGACAGACAGACACCTCTCTAAGACGAACAGCAGGAGCTAGTCCTAATTGGTGTCCGTCATAGAAGATGCTAACAGTATTCTCAAAGGCCCACTTCACACTCTCAGGTCGACCTCAGATCGATCCAAGGTGAAATGATGTCGAATAAACTTTCAGATCCACCTCGGCCAAAACTCACGTCGTTTTTTCTGCACCATATGAACGTTGGGAGGGTAATAGGGTTCTGGGACCGAGCAACTGTTATCCTTTCTGGTGGACATCAAGACAGTGCACCGTTGTGGGTTGGTGGTGGTCGGCGACGTCGGGTTGCACGAGGGAACCGCGGGCGATAGTGGCCTTGGTAATACAGCGTCGGTAGTGGAACTGTGTTCGTTCCCATTGCGTTTGTCTTGATCTTTCGCGGCGCCCTTTTGAGCACCGGCAGAGTCTTTTTCGGTGCAGTCTCGACCAGGAGAGGCGCAGATACGTACTTCGACAAGAGATCTTGCAAATATTTCGTTACTGTAAGAGAGGAGAGCAGTGGGGGATTAGTACGTGTATTGTATATATATACAGTTTAGGTCATAGTTTTCAGGTTCGTACGCAAAATATTACGTATGTGGATTGGTTGGTGAGATTGCGAGGGTAATACGCGTTTTCCGAATAGGTCAGTTTTGGCGGGAAAATGTTCGAGTTGATTTTTTGGTGAGAATAAGGATGAGGATGAAGATGAGAATGAAGATGAAGATGAAGATGAGAATAAGATGAGGATGAAGATGAGGATGAAGATGAGGATAAGGATGAGGATGAAGATGAGAATAAGGATGAGGATGAAGATGAAGATGAGGATGAAGATGAGAATAAGGATGAGGATGAAGATGAGAATAAGGAAGATGAAGATGAGAATAAGGATGAAGATGAAGATGAGGATAAGGATGAGGATGAAGATGAAGATGAGAATAAGGATGAGGATGAAGATGAGAATAAGGATGAGGATGAAGATGAGGATAAGGATGAGAATGAAGATGAAGATGAGAATGAAGATGAAGATGAGAATGAAGATGAAGATGAGAATGAAGATGAAGATGAGAATAAGGATGAGGATGAAAATGAGGATGATGAGAATAAGGATGGGGATGAAAATAAGGATGAAGATAATAAGGATGAGGATGAAGATGATAAGGATGAAGATAATAAGGATGAGGATGAAGATGATAAGGATGAAGATAATAAGGATGAGGATGAAGATGATAAGGATGAAGATAATAAGGATGAGGATGAAGATGATAAGGATGAAGATGAGAATAAGGATGAGGATGAAGATGAGAATAAGAATGAGGATGAAGATGATAATAAGGATGAGGATGAAGATGATAATAAGGATGAGGATGAGAATGAAGATGAGAATAAGGATGAAGATGAGAATGAAGATGAGAATAAGGATGAGGATGAAGATGAGGATGAAGATGATAATAAGGATGAGAATGAAGATGAGAATAAGGATGAGAATAAGGATAAGGATGAAGATGAAGATGAGAATAAGGATGAAGATGAGAATAAGGATGAGGATGAAGATGAGAATAAGGATGAGGATGAAGATGAGAATAAGGATGAGGATGAAGATGAGAATAAGGATGAGGATGAAGATGAGAATAAGGATGAAGATGAGAATAAGGATGAGGATGAAGATGAGAATAAGGATGAGGATGAAGATGAGAATAAGGATGAGGATGAAGATGAGAATAAGGATGAGGATGAAGATGAGAATAAGGATGAGGATGAAGATGAGAATAAGGATGAGGATGAAGATGAGAATAAGGATGAGGATGAAGATGAGAATAAGGATGAGGATGAAGATGAGAATAAGGAAGATGAAGATGAGAATAAGGATGAAGATGAAGATGAGGATAAGGATGAGGATGAAGATGAGAATAAGGAATGAGGATGAAGATGGAATAAGGATGAGGATGAAGATGAGAGAGGATGAAGATGAAGGATGAGGATGAAGATGAGAATAAGGAAGATGAAGATGAGAAGGATGAGATGAAGATGAGGATAAGGATGAGGATGAAGGATGAGAATAAGGATGAGGATGAAGATGAGAATAAGGATGAGGATGAAGATGAGGATAAGGATGAGAATGAAGATGAAGATGAGAATGAAGATGAAGATGAAGATGAGAATGAAGATGAAGATGAGAATGAAGATGAAGATGAGAATAAGGATGAGGATGAATGAGGATGATGAGAAGGATGGGGATGATGAGATGAGGATGAGGATGAAGATGATGAGGATGAAGATGAGGATGAAGATAATAAGGATGAGGATGAAGATGATAAGGATGAAGATAAGGATGAGGATGATGAAGATGATAAGGATGAAGATGAGAATAAGGATGAGGATGAAGATGAGAATAAGGATGAGGATGAAGATGAGGATGGATGAGATGATAAGATGAGATGAGAATGAAGATGAGAATAAGGATGAGATGAGGATGAGAGATGAGATGAGATGAGGATGAGATGAGGATGAAGATGAGATGAGATGAGAGATGAGAATAAGGATGATGAAGATGAGAATAAGGATGAGATGATGAGATAAGATGAGGATGAAGATGAGATGAGAGGGATGAGGATGAAGATGAGAATGAAGATGAGGTGAGATGAGATGAGATGAGATGAGATGATGAGGATGAAGATGAGAATAAGGATGAGGATGAAGAAGAATAAGGATGAGGATGAGAAGATGAATGGATGAGATGAGAAGGATGAGGATGAAGAGATGAGATGATGAGTGAAGATGAGAATAAGGATGAGGATGAGGATAAAGCTGAAAATAAGGAGGAGGATAGAGATGAAGATATGGATAAGATGATGATAATGATTATGGTAATATGAATGGTGGTGGTGGTAATGTTGAGAATAGCAATTCATTTAGCCCAAACGTCAGATAATCGTAATACTAACCCACACTCCAGTCGAAATAACAAGTTCGTAGGTCTCCTATTCATGCCACCGACACAGGAGTTAAAGCAAGTGAATTTGAACAACTCTTTAAAGTAACCTTCATCAACTGAAAAAAAGGAAATGCAATAAGATTACTTTGTCAAAATGAATCATCATATAAAGAGTGTTTTTCGAAGCACGAAATTCCCTTGGTGAACTCATCCGTAAATATTTTGTCAATCCTTGATATAATTATTAAGGATTATAAGACATACCTTAGAAAGTAATTATTTCTGTATTTTTGTTGAGTTTTGTTTTGAATTATGTCAGCCTCGAATGGCGCAAAACATTGGAAGGGACGAGGCAAAAAAACCAAGGGACGAGGTTCAAACTTGGATTGTGGATGGATAGAGAAGTCTCTATACCGAACCTGAATTGTTTGTTTGAACCTCGTCACTTGGTCTTCCACGCTCGCGTCACTCAAGAATGACATAATTCGAAACGAAAGTCAAGAAAACGTTGCGTTTTGTGAAAAATGCAGAAATAATTACTTTCTAAGGTATGTCTTCTTTGAATTGAAAGAAAAAATGAATAATTTATATCAAGGATTGACAAGATATTTACGGATGAGTTTACCAAGGGAATTTCGTGCTTCGAATGAATTTCGTGCTTGCAATGCGTCACGGTTAATTTGACACTCACTCTTTATAGAGAAATGTCTTACCTACGACGTCTGTGGCCTTGAGTGGAATGACGAGAGAAAGTCGGTCAGTGTTCGGGCAGCTCTCGTAACGCGTCGCCGAATTCTCGCACCTCATCACGTGGTTTTGAAACGGATGCCCTAACATGAAAGAGAATACAATATTAAACAAAACACCTCGGAATAAGTGGGAACATTTTCTTGCGGTCGTTCCCACTGCTACACAAGCCATTTCCTCAATCCCACTACAGTTATTACTGCCCCCAAATTCGACCACACAATCCGTTATACTTTTTCATGCCAAATTTGCCTTACAACATAGACTTTTAAATCTGAAACTTATACCTATTACTTATTGGCATAAACTTAAAGACCTAGTCTTTTTTTAAATGATTAATGGTTTTTATAATATTGATATTTACAATTTTATTAAACCTAAAGTACTAGTTAGGTCAACTAGGAAGAGTTGCTCCCTCGATTACGAAGTTCCGATATGTAAAATCTCTCTTCTTCAGAAAAGCTATTTTGTACGAACTGTGAAACGTTAGAACAATTTACCGTCTTCGACTCGTCTATTATCGACAGTTACTTCCTTCCGGTATGCACTGTACTCTCTATATTTTTCTGCCTTGGAATACACCTTCGACCCTGATAATATTTCCACCTGGAAATCCATCTGTCTCAAATGTTCATCTCACGAAAACTGGACTCCTTATCTTTTCGCCAATGTTGCTATTGATGCATTTTTTAACAACATTTATATAATTTTTATATTGTAGATATAGATTTTATCATTTTTATTTTCGGCATTTTACCTTGCTGGGTGTATACCTGCTGTAATCTCGCCTTGTTGTACATTGATTTAGTTTATTATTATTTTTTATCTACACACTCTGTACAATAAAAGCTAAATAAATAAATAAACAAACAAACAAACAAACAAACAAACAAACAAACAAACACACGTCCACCAACATCATTTATTGCATTTCTTGCGATAAATGCCCCAAAATCTACATCTGGAAAATCTACTGGGCGACGCCTTTCAGACAGCCTTGCTGAACATCTTCGTCCCGTGAGGAATAACGATGTCGACAAACCTGTAGCCCGCCATTTCAACAGCTCTAACCATTTGGTATCAGACATGAAAGTCTGTGCCATCCTTTCCATCTCAGGTGGTAACGATAAACGCAAAAGGCAAGAGAAGCGTCTCATTTTTAAACTTGGCACCACACAACCCCTTGGCCTTAACGAACGTTTTTCTTTTATTTAATTTCCTACAAGTTTTTTTTGTTATTTTAGTTTGCTTGGAACTTTTTTATTATTAGCTCATGCACTTCCATTCGTTACCGCTTTACTTGGCTTAACTACAATTATTTTATAATTCGTTACAATTACCCCCCAAAATGATAATGCTATGTTTGAAGGGTTTGAAAGGACACTTAAAATGATGAAGAATGGCGCTAACAGATCTTCGATATCTATTTTCGTTCTTCAGCTATTCGGTTATCTATGAGTATGATTTGCTGACGTTAAATCAGGCAAACAACATTGTGGCAATTCTAAAATTTGTGTATATCTTCAAAGTTATCCAACGAAATTACTTGAAACTTTGCACGTGGATACATACCACCAAACTAAAGAACATGGTTCAAGTTATGTTGTCACCATAGTAAGAGATTAGCTTCCAAACCTCTCCGTTCCTGTACGGAAGTCTTCATTTTCTGCCATCACAAGCAACGTTTTCGATTTCAAACTTGGGTATTGCATTGGAAAAGTTACTGAAAAAGTTATTGAGAACTGCCAATCTCAACGTGTTCTGCACATGAGAGAAAACAAATTATTTTATTTTAGAAACTGGTCTGAAGGTCTGCAAACTAATCTGTTACTATGGTGACAACATAACATTTTCACCAGCTGTTGTGGGGGAGACACGGGTTCAAATCCTGGGTCGGACCCCACTAAGGGTTTTAAAAATAATCGAGAAGAAAGTGCTGCCTTTGCAATAATATCAGCAAATGGTAAGACTTTCGGGTCTTCTCGGATAACGACCTTAAATCGTAGGACCTCGGAACCCCGATCACTGCTTCTAGCCTGTTGGGGTATTTCCGTTCACTTAAAAGAGTGATAAATCTAATAAACTAAACATAACTTTGAACCCCTTGTTCTCTAATTTGGTGGTATGCATCCACGTGCAAAGTTTCAAGTAATTTCGTTAGATAACTTTGAAGATATACACAAATTTTAGAATTGCCACAATGTTGTTTGCCTGATTTGACGTCAGCCTGTGCCTTATTAACATCTCATATATAACTAAATACCTCAAGAACGAAAATAGATATCGAAGAACTGTTAGCGCCATTCTTCGTCATTTTAAGTGCCCTTTCAAACATAGCATTATCATTGTGGCAATTGGAACCGTAATTTAAAAATAAAGTCGTTGCGACATGCAACATCTTCAGAGTGATTTAAATTGATACAAGTAGGTATACATATATATACACAGTTCATTCAGTATTAGGTTACAAAACGGTCAAACAATTTTAAAAAACCATTACAACGGTCAAATATATATGATAACGATTAGTCAAGAGATTAAATTCAAATGTTGGCAAAGTTAATGAAACTTATAGGTCAGGGTTAAGTGGGATTAAAGAAAGTTAGAATAGGGAAAGTGGGACAGAACTTATGTTGGCGTTGAGACTTGGCTTAAGTTTTGAAATCATAAGACTTTCCCTGAGTAACAGTTCAAATTTATAAGAAGAGGTTAGAATTTTAAAGTCTGCAAAAGATATATTATAGCATGACCAGTAGAATGCTTGTGAGAGCATAAGTCAATCGAGATATGGTCTGGAAACTCAGCTAAAGTCTTTTTTCTATCTTTTTGTTCGTCTTTATGCAATTTTGTGCACGGTGCACGGTCACTGAACCTATTGTATTTTAGTATAATGAAGCAATCATCTGATCCAATAGAATCGTTTGGGTTTAATCGCTCAACCGTGTTGTTTAAATATTAATAAACCTAAAACAAAGGATGTGCACGGTGTAAGGTACGGTTCAACATCAAAACGTAGCTCATTATAGTCGCTTTGAAGTTTGCCGAGTTTCCAGACCATATCGCCATTGTCATTGACTATGGTGAGAGAGAACAACACTGGACATAGATGTTGCTGTCACGGAGCGTTCTTTCCCAATCATAGCTGAAACCCCCATGTGGTCCGAAATACGCGTGTGGATGTGTCGATTGTGGATGATTTTTAAAATATTTTGACCGTTTTGTAACCTAATACTGAATGAACTGTGTATATATGTATACCTACAGTACTTGTATCAAATAATTTAAATCGCTCTGAAGAAGTTGCACCACGGAATTGTAATTTGATGATCGTATTTTTGTTTACACTTGCTATAGCCGGCTTTGTTGTGACTACAAACTGATAAGAAATTCGAAAAGTAGCGAAAAGTGATTGTTTGGTAATTCTCCCAGAAAGTAGCTAACTACGTCTTCGCCACTGAAAAAATGTAGCCATTCGCTGCAGCTATACAGGCCTGACGAGAGGGGGTCTGCCTGGTCGTTAACCAGGGGCCCATGGCAAAAGGGGGCCCAGTATATTATACATTAGATGTACGAAGTTGATCATACAGGTTGTTGTAGTCTTGAGAAAGACTATTGTTGGTGACTGACGTTTCGACGGCCTCAGTGGAGGTCATCTTCAAAGTCAAGTGAAGCGTGTTTGTCAGGGTTTGCAACTTTGCCTATATATAAACGTCAGTCACCAACAATAGTCTTTCTCGAGACTACAACAACCTGGACGATCAACTTCACACATCTAATGATACTCCAAGGTTCAAACCATTTACTTTAGTATATTTTACATGATTATCTTAACTGTGGAACGATAAATTCAGTTCTGTATTAATTAACACCTGAAGTTTTAACATTAATCATTACATTTCATTGATTCCCTAATGGAATTGCCAATTAAATTAATTAAATGGCATGCATGTTTGTTCTCTTTCAGTCCTTCGTCTGAATTTTGACTATTTAAATTCCAGTTTAGTTGCCATTTGCCAATTTAAATCTCTATTCGCAGATAGGTCTAGTGGTTACCACACATGTCTATGAGGCTCAGGTTCAAATCCTGGGTCGGACCTCCACTCAGGGTCTTAAAAATAATTGAGGAGAAAGTGCTGCCTTTGCAATAATACGATAACGACCTTAAATCGTATAGGCCCTCGGAACCCCTATAATTGGGCTTCTAGCCTGTTGGGGGGTATTCGGTTCACCTAAGAGTGATAAATCTAATTAACTAAACTGAACTAAAAGAGTTGTTAGGAATCTCTTGAGAGTCCATTTTGGTTTGTTTGTCTGAGTTTTGGTTCTATAAATAGCATTAAAAAACTCATTAATAATTCATGAGGAAAACACAAAGTTAGCGCACTCCGCTCTTAACAACTGAAGTTTTAGCATTAATCATTACATATCATTGATTCTCTAATGGCTTGCCAATTAAATTAATTAAATTGCATGCATGTTTGTGCTCTTTCAGTCTCTCGTCTGAATTTTGACTTTTTAAATTTCAGATTATTGCCATTTTCTTCCAATTGAAATATCTAGTCGCAGAACAGTAATAAACCCAATAATGTAGCGTCTGCATGCCTGCTATTAATAGCTCAAAATGCGGACAAACAAACCAAATTTGACTCACAAATGATTGCAAATGAGCTATTTTCTTTTGTTATGGCCGCAAGAATTATGGATAAAAGCGGAGTGCTATTTAAATCTCTATTCGCAGAGCAATAATAAACCCAATAGCGTACAGGTTCTATTTTTAAACCCAAATGCTGACAAACAAACTAAAATTGCAGAGTCTGAAGAGTTCCCAAATGACTCATTTCCTATTGTTTAGGACTTAGATTTAATGGTAAATGCGGACAAACGTCAACAACCTACGTCATCTGTGGCGCTCTGCTATTGAACCCAAATGCCTTCAAGTAAGAAACCTAATCGAAAACAGTCTTCGAAGAAGTTGATGCAAGTTGTAATAGTACAGTCAACAGATCAAGACGAAAAACGAAGTCAAGTTATGATGCTAGTGCAGTTTATCTTTTAGGGCGTCTGCAGTGGGACAACCTTTCTACACGACGAAAAAAGCTTAAGGCAATTCTGATGTTTAATTTAAACATCAGAATTGCCTTAACTCTTTCCGGTCCGGCTGAAAAACATCCAAAATTTAACTACCTGTTTGTTCTATTGATATCTCTGGAAATAACCATCACTGTTGCGAAAGCTAAACATTTTCTAAAAGCCCAATAAACCGGCTTTCACACTATGTTAATATAAATTAGCATTAATTATCATAAATCAGGTTCAAAAACTTCCATTTTTCTAGAAAAGGCCATCTTGCACGCCCGCGTAGCATCTTGAAAATTCAAAATGCCACCAATCGCAAAGTTGTTTATGAAATCAAATCAAACTTGGCGTGTGAGTGGATCTCATGTGCCTGGCGCTTGTCGAATTTCAATTTTTAATCTTGCGTTACCGTGTGCCGTGTTTTTCGATTGACGACTTTATGGGTCTTCTACGACCCATTTTGACTGGGCCGGTCACAGGAAAGAATTTAGCTTAATTAAAACACTTAAACAATTAACTCCATCGTATCTACAAAACTTGTTTATACCCCTCGGAGCGCGGATTATATATTGAGGAATACTGTACGTACTGACTACTTAAAACGAAGTTTTAACTACAGTGGCGCACTGTTGTGGAACAACTTGCACCAAAATATACAAACGTTGGATTCTCTTAAGGTGGCTCCCTACTGTTTCTTGAAAGGTGGCAAAAATGCAAATTTCAATCTCGAAAAGTGCCCATGGATATTTCGGAAAAGATTGAAACTAAAGCTATGCATAGAATAACTTTCAGGGCATCAAATACTATTAATGGCTAAAGTGTTTCATCTGTTGCTATGACAACAGTGACGTTTCTAAATGGCCGAAAATTAACATTTAATCTAATTTATTTCGCAAACGAGTCGGTGACCCCCGATTTTTTTTGCATTTAAACATTTCTTTTAGTTTAATTAATAAATAGGCAGATTAAAACAAAATTCTGTTGATCCAATTATTTTACACAAAAAAAATCATGTTTTTTTAGTTTTTAAAAAAATTGGATCCACAGAATTTTTTTTTAATCTGCCTATTTATTAATTAAACTAAAAGAAATGTTTAAATGCAAAAAAACGTCACTGTTGTCATAGCAACAGATGAAACACTTTAGCCATTAATAGTATTTGATGCCCTGAAAGTTATTCTATGCATAGCTTTAGTTTCAATCTTTTCCGAAATATCCATGGGCACTTTTCCGAGATTGAAATTTGCATTTTTGCCACCTTTCAAGAAACAGTAGGGAGCCACCTTAAGTGCCTATAACGTCAAAAAAATTTATTGTCTTATTTGGAAGAACTTTTAAAATGATAAAGTAACTTCTTTTGAAGATTTTTGCTTCTTCGCTTTGTTTTTAAAATATTTCAGTTTGTTTGATATGCAAATGTAGGAATTTCAAGTGGCGTCAATGTTTCAATATTATGGTTCAAAAAGTGCAGCTATGACATCATTATTCCAATATCTTGTTGCTAGCTTGCTGTTGCTATAGCTTATTTACAGCGAAAGAAAATAGGAAAATATAACTTATTTAAATATATTTTGACGGTGCATTGCTTTAGCAATTCTTACGCATAATAAAACAATGATATGATTGGATTCGGTTTTCGCATGATATCGAGAATTATCAAGGCCTCAGTTTGTGTTATATCCGCCTCAGCCTTCGTCTTCGGCAGACACAAACCTCGGCCTTGATAATTCTCAATATCATGATGCTTATTCAATAATTGTTAAATATTAATAATACTGTACATTAGTATTCATAAAGTGTGTCAGATTGCCGCAAATGGGAATCGAAGCCAAGGCGTCTGGCTTAAAGTACCAGCGCTCTTACCTACCGAGCTATTGAGACACGGTCACACAATAAGCCAGTTCGTAATGTCGATTGCGAATCAAAATGACGCGTTCTGCGTTGGGATAAAACTTATTTCAATTCATAACATCAGGCTGGGTAATTCAGTATAACGAATTTGCAAGTGTAAATAGAAATGCAAATGTCTATTGTGGTTTTAGCCTGATGTTATGAATTGAAATAAGTTTCATCCCGACGCACAACACGTCATTTTGGTGCGTAATCGACATTACGAACTGGCTTATTTTCGGACGCTGTTTTTTCCCCCAATCACTATTCTTTATAAGTATAAAAAATTCCCCAAATAGACTCAAGCCATCGACTTTCGCTTTATCCACAGGGTTCGAATTAAGGGTTTGATTCCTATAACGTCAAGGGTCTTATGTTTTTCATTAAAAAGCGCTTAAATTTCTATTGAAGCATAATGATTACCATCTTTGCAGGTGTTTTTATGGTTGGGACAGCGAATGACGACATCCTTGTAGTTCTCAGGCCTCTTGTATGTTAAGATTCCACGGACTAAGCTACCGGGTGGCGGAGTTCCTGCGGGAAAGTAAATCAATTGTTGATCTGAATGAGTCAAAGCGCGGAGATGCTCTAACTATTGAGCTACATGGACTCAGATGATAGAGCGAAGGTTACATATATGTACAACCTGTAACTTTCTGATGACCAGTGAGATGTTCTAACCATTGAGCTACATACTGTAGACTAAGATGGTAGAGTGAAGGTTACATATGTGTACAACCTGTAACCTTCTGATGACCAGTGAGTTGCTCTAACCATTGAGCTACATGAACTAAGATGGTAGAGTGAAGGTTACATATGTGTACAACCTGTAACTTTCTGATGACCAGTGAGATGATCTAACCATTGAACTACATGGACTAAGATGATGAGTGAAGGTTACATATGTGTACAACCTGTAACCTTCTGATGACTAGTGAGATACTCTAACCATTGAGCTACATGGATTAAGATTATGGTAGAGCGAAGGTTACTTGTGTGTACAACCTGTAACCTTCTGATGACCAGTGAGATGCTCTAACTATTGAGCTACATGAACTAAGATGGTAGAGTGAAAGTTACATATGTGTACAACCTGTAACCTTCTGATGACCAGTGAGATGATCTAACCATTCAGCTACATGAACTAAGATGGTAGAGTGAAGGTTACATATGTGTACAACCTGTAGTTACCTTCTGATGACCAGTGAGATGCTCTAACCATTGAGCTACATGGACTAAGATGGTAGAGTGAAGGTTACATGTGTGTACAAGCTGTAACCTTCTGATGACCAGTGATAATGCTCTAACCATTGAGATAATGGGTTAAGTACTGTATTGACTTACCATGAATTTTGAACAATATCGGACAAACGCATTGCATTTTTACAAATAATTTATGAGACTCCTCTTGGTAAACCCATGGCGTTGCCTTGGTGATTGGGCCACTGTTGGGTTCAAAGCAGATACTGAAGTTGTATTTGCCAGGATAGTTGGTGTTGGGTAGGATGAATGGGAGCTGGATAGGATCAATGGGGGACATAGGGGACATTGGGGATAACAGAAAGGGGTGGGGGGAATTTCCCTAAAACAAAGTGAGAGGTGATGTCAATATTAATTTGTTTCTACCAGGAAATTGGTGTCAGTGGTAGTACATGAGGCTGGACAGAGTTCAGGAAAAATCACAAAAGCAGAACTTGACGATAGCAAAACTAGATTACGTCCAAAGTCTAAAAGCCAGACTCTCTCCATCTCTCTATCTCTCTATCTCTCTCCATCTCGCTCTCTCTATCTATCTATCTACCTCTCTCTATCTCTCTCTCTCTCTATCTCTATCTATCTTTATCTATCTATATTTATCTCTCTCTATCTCTCTCTATCTCTCTCTCTATCTATCTCTATCTACAGTATCTATATTTATCTCTCTCTATCTCTCCATCTCTCTATCTCTCTATCTCTCTATCTCTCTATCTCTCTATCTCTCCATCTCTCTATCTCTCTATCTCTCTATCTCTCTATCTCTCCATCTCTCTATCTCTCTATCTCTATCTCTCTCTATTTATCTCTCTCTATCTCTATCTATCTCTATCTATCTATATTTATCTCTCTATATATCTCTCGCTCTATCTCTATCTATCTATATTTACCTCTCTCTATCTCTATCTCTCTCTCTCTATCTATCTCTATCTATCTCTATCTATCTCTATTTATCTCTATATATATATATATATATATCTATGTCTCTATCTATCTATATTTATCTCTCTCTATATCTATCTATTTTATCTCTATCTATCTATCTATCTCTCTATCTCTATCTCTAACTATCTATATTTACCTCTCTCTATCTCTCTCTCTCTGACTTTTTATTTATATGTATATTTATTTTTGTCTATATATTTATTGTACGGCTTTTATGAAAAACAATTGTAAATATTGATAAAATTACCGTACTGAAATAAAGTTGTCTCTCTCTCTCTCTCTATCTCGCTCTCTCTCTCTCTCTCTATCTCGCTCTCTCTCTCTCTATCTCGCTCTATCTCGCTCTATCTCTCTCTCTCTATCTTCCTCTCTCTCTCTCTCTATCTCGCTCTCTCTCTCTCTATCTCGCTCTCTATCTATCTCTATCTATATTTACCTCTCTCTATCTCTCTTGTAACGTGCCTAAATATTTGAGTGATATTTTCTCCAAATGTTCCAAAAGTAACCCGTACAAATCTCGACTTAGAGATAATGAGCTTAATGTGGAAATCACGCATATCCCAAATACTGAATATTATAAGAGATCTTTCTCATATAGAGGTGCTGTACAATGGAACTCTCTGCCTCATGAACTTAAGTCTTCTGAATCGAAAGCGATTTTTAAAAGAAAACTATCATCGCTATTGGACAAATCAGTTGACAATTAACTAATTGGTTTAATTTATAATTTGTATTTAATTTTACTTGTATATAGTAATTATATAGTTGTACGGCTTTCATGGAAAGAAGTTGTAAGACTTATGAAACTACCGTATTTTAAATAAAAGTGAATCAATCAATCAATCAATCTCTATCTCGCTCTTTATCTCTCTATCTCTCTATCTATCTATCTCTCTATCTCTCTATCTCTCTATCTCTCTATCTCTCTATCTCTAAAAATAGGTAGATAATTAAATAGATAATTAAATAGTCTGTCAATAATTTTTCCATGTAAATAGTTATATTATGTAAATAGTTAGTTTTATTAATTAGTTTAAGTTAAACGGCTTCCTTGAAAAGCAATTGTAAAATTGAAGGAATTACCGTTTCTCTCTATCTCTCTATCTCTCTATATTTATCTCTCTATCTCTATCTCTATCTATATCTATTTATCTCTCTCTAATGCCTAGGACAGGCTCGGGTGGAAGCGAGGTGAGTTAGTCAGGCAGTTCAGATTTTGTTGTTCCATCCGCCATAGCTGGACTTGACAACCCACCCACCCTTGTAACCAAGAAGTTACACCACTAATATTAATGATTAATAGGTTCAAATACTGTAATAGCAAAGTTGAGTATTTGTTACTAGTTGTTTTAAAGAAGCTGTAAAAGCATAATATAGTTTAGTTGCCAAATTAGTGAGAATTATTACTAGTTGTCTTAAAGAAACTGAAAAAGCTAAATATAGTTAAGTTTTTCTACTGAGCTGTAATATCTAACAATAGTTTGAAATAAACGTCAAGCACGGCGGTACAGCAGCAGCTCCCAGCAGTGTGTGAGAGTTATTTTGTTTGTCAGAATGCCCAGAAATAGCTGACTCGTGCTGGGGATAAGAGGGGGGCAAGAGGTCCCATCATGCGCCGTTGCTGGCTTTTCCTCCAATGTATTTGCCCGCCATGCAAAGTTAGGTCAGAGTAGTTTTCCTGTAGAGACAGAGAGACGACTGGGTACGAGTCAGCAGAAATAGCGTGTTCATGAGACTGATTTCAAATTTTTTCCAATGGCCTGTTCCTCTTACTTGAAGAATTGCACCTTACAGTGCAAGAAATTTTGACTGACATTAGTGGCACAACAAAAATCTATCTGATATAGCTGCAAGCCTAAAACAAGTGACTGATGAAGAGTAAAACAGACATGTCATATCTTACATTGATCAACGGCAGCTGTCCATTTTGAACACCATTGGTAACTGTTGTTATCTGAGGCTGCGAGTTCAGTTGTAAGTCAAGGTCAACAACAGGCTGGGAACTGGGCTAAACACATGTAAACAAACAAACAATAGAAGATTACACTAAACAACTTCTATGAATATGAATATTATAAACATATACATACTGTATATACTGTCAGCCCTATCGAGGGGGGTACCCGGTGCAACTCATGCCCAGGGGCCAGGCCAAATAAGGGCCCAAAACGATAACCATTATGCAAATCCTACACAGACTGAAGCTTCCAGGGCATTTAGGCAGTGATGGATTTACAGGGGGTGCAGGGGTGTGTACCCCCTGGCCTTGACCAAGGGGGATGCAGGGGGTGCCAATATATTGCCTTGTGAAATCAATTTTTTTGGATTTGGCAAGGCAATTGTCAAACAAAAATAAAATAGAGACAAAATAAGATAATAGCATGATAACGTACAATGTAGTAGTTAGACAATTCAAATTGCAAGCAAGTCTTCAATCTTCAGTACAGACTACAGACTATAGTGCCTTGTTGCAGTGGGATGTGACGTGTGTGTCCCCAGTCCTCTGCCGTAGCTCCATCGCAGCGCTCCACCCTGCCACTGTCCCTCCCCACGTTGCAGGCCTGATCTTACTTTGCTCGCTCAGCACCCCCCAGATCAAGATCAAGCTGGATCCATCACTGCATTTAGGGGCCCGTGAAATTACCATAACCCCACCTTCCCCTGGGCCTATCTTGGCTCTCGGTGGCCCTGCATACTGTACATTACAGTAGTATGACTTTATGTTGGTGTGACATCAAGGTGTTTGTAAGTAGTGTAAAGATGGTAGAAATTAGTGAGAAAGCTACAAAACACTGTGGAAGATATTACGTTGCTGGTAATATCCTAAATTGCTCCTAAATTGTCTTTATTATTATTATTATTATTATTATTATTATTATTAAAAATGCTCAACGATCTTGGTTTTGACAAACTTCACCAAAAATATTGCGTAAAAAGAATGACGACGATTGCAATCAGAACAACATATTATATATTCTGCTGCCGTAACAAGAAATGGACAAATCCCGACTTACTTACATTTTAATGTTGTGCTGTATACTGTTATGTGTTTTTATAGTTCTATGTATTGATATTATCGATTCAAGTAGCCGATTGTAAATTACCTTAAAAAGCGAGATTTACAATTGTATATGTAAAATCTAAATTTAAGTTTAATAAAGTTTCCATTATTATTATTATTATTATTATTATTTAATTGTTAATCACAGAAATCATCAAAAGCAGGATAGTCGTCTCCATTGCTCCAAACTACGTCGTGGATACCGTATTCAATTTTGAGTTCAGTTATTATTTGTTCATTTAGCTCCATATTATTATTATTATTATTATTATTATTATTATTAGTTTTATAAGTAACTTAAGTAACTTTAAGAATATATTGTTGTAAGACATTGCAGAGACTATTGTATAATGCTCCTAATACGTCTTTATTATCACGTCAGCAAAAATGGCATAACTTGTAGCATTGATTGAAAATGTGGGTGCATAATGGGTGAGTCACTCACCTGGCATGAATTTCGGAATGTTCTTTGTTGATAAATAATTTCGAATTTCTCTAAAAGAGCAGAATGATTCACAAAGTTACATAAATCTCATCAAAAACCCTCAAAGTATTTGATTGAAAGAGTATTGAACTTTTGTTCGATCAGTATACTGTATTTTTTACTTATTATGGCAGTCAACGATGGCTAGGGTAAAAGGGTAAAGGCTAAAGGTAAAAGGCTAAAAGGCTAAAGGTAAAAGGGTAAAGGCTAGGGTAAAGGCTAAAGCCTTTGCTTGCTATGTAAATATTTTCTCTGACCAAGCATGCCATTTCAAGTGCCACTTAAAATGCATTAATTTGACAAAACAGGATAACTCTGTCTAAGTCCGGAACTCGGATATGTGTTCAGTTATACAGCCAAATGAAAACATCCATCATTAAGATAGCAACTTGCAATGCTGGCACTGTATGCTTTCTTCACATAAATCATACCAAATACTAGCTCACACTTTTTGATAGTGAAGTTTTGCAAGGACTCGATCCTATCAAAACTTCAGCGTACAGCAAAATCTTTGGATGCTTTCATAAATAACGACTAATCACGCCCCTACAGAGATCACATGTAAAGCTGTGCTGAAAGGTAAGTCCTTCACACGTCTCCATGCCACAATGTTTTAACATCCACAGAGAGTGCTCAGATGTAAACACATATACAGTAAAACAAAGGTTACAAAATAACATAACTACCATGCACACATTGTTGATACAAATACAAGAAAAAATGACACACAACTAGCTCACCAAAACATTAAAAGTGATTGAAATACAACGTTTAAACAAACAAACATACAACAATGTTCAATGTGGTAGAAAAACTGAACCATTGTAAAATTATTTGAAAGAGTTCAATGCAGCCATTTTGTCAGATAACCTTAATACATTAGTACACTGGCAAACAAGATAGAAAATAAAGGTTGGTGTACGGTACTGTCAAAATGGTATGTAGGTAAGTTTTGAGCGAAGGCCTGAATCATCAGAGAGTGAAACAAAGGGCCTTGGAATGAAGGGCCTTCACTCGAAACATCAGTCCTCCTACACACTATTTCAGATGCTGTACACCAACCTTTTAGAGTATTCTATTTGCCTACATAGCAGAACACTTTTTTATAGAAAGGACTCTTTGTCAAATGCTAATATGGTAAGCATGACGGATATATGCTGTGACTAGCCAGAACAACACGACAACGCCAAGATGGAAGTCAACGCATCGAGAAACTGGACAGGTGATATATCTGATATTCAGAGATCAAGGGAGCAAATACAATATATTATAACCACAGCAACAAGGTATGTATTGAGTAACCTAGATATATGCCTGCAAATTACTAAGTGTAACAAAGACGAACGTCACGATTAAGAAACAACGGCAACAAGCTTAAGAGACAACGGCAACAAATGGTGGGCATTTAACGATTATTGTTATTTTGTACGGTTACATACAAATAATAAACAATACAAAACTTGAGTTGTTGGGCGAGAGAATAATGGAAGATGCCAAAGATAAGTTTTCTCAAACTTGAAATATAATACAGTACAATACATGTAGTTAAAGAAAGGACATCAGAAGTGAGATATACATATGTAAACGGCAACCATTGTGGTGGCCTCTGGTAGCTGAAAGGAGCCACTACACAATAACCATGATAACACAATGTACTCTGTAGAACTTACATACCATTCAAAAAGCTATCAATATCAGCTAACTCATATGAAAACATTTCTGTAGTTTACCGATTTTGGCACGCCACCTAGCTCTTGTCGCAGGATACAAATGGCGTGATTAATGACAACGTCGATCCATATTTGGTTATTATATACTTGCTTTGGGACGTCAATCAATACTAAGGCGTCCCCGGAAGTGCATTTCCACACCAGTTTTGGATACCGTAAGTTAATTAAAAGCCTTAAAGTTGAGGGACATAAAGTGATTTATATTTACTAATTCAAAAAACGACCATTAATATTAGCTTAGCTGCTATTTATATATTTATATAATAAAATATACAGTTAACAGCGAACGTCTTCCGGTGGTGGTCTAATTTCCGGTGGGAAGCTCCGTGGGGAACTAGGGCTGACACCTAGTGGTGATCACGTGAAAGGCGCAGTTATTTAAATGAACCTCAAGGAAATTAGGTAAGTTAATCACCAAATTGTTGCTCGGCGCTCCCAATCCCGCCCGCCCCAGATCAGACACTTGGTGTCTCAACCTTAAGAGGTTGGTGTTTGATTGTCCTAAGTTCCTAACACACATTTCGTAGTTCTTTAGCTATAGTTTTTCAGGTGCTGGTCACTGCAGTGGGCATGGAGCATATACAGGTGGATTGTTGGCTGTTGCAGAGTATTCAGGCAACTCTCCACGTACGTGGTACGGGTGACATGATGTGCTGCGGGATGGGAGGAGGGTTACCATAAAGGTTTTTCAGGTAACCTTCCTTAGGTATAGCACCCATCCCGTCAGCCTGCAAACTGCCAAATGTGTGAATATCAAATGTATTATGATTAAATGGATTAATTATGGCTATCGTTGTATCTATATTTGATTGGGAGGGGGTTTTGGATTGCTTATGGAAGAGAGTGAGTAGTTAAAAGTGTTGTAATGCTTATATATGCATTGATGAAAGATATTTTTAAAAATTTGAATTTTACAGTACCAAGTTCTTGTTCATCCTTGTATTCGATAACCGTTGGGATTTCTTCTGTCAAAACCCTGCAAACAAAAGTGGAAAGTAGAACCTAAAATACAGTACCTTTTAGCACTAATAAAACTATTAACTAAACTACCTTTATGATTTATGATGGATAACCCTATCCAAACTATTCTCCCTAAATCAGTACCATCGATGGGAGTAAAGCGGGATGATTGCCCTGGGGCAAATATATCATATGGGAAGAGACAGACATAAGAGACAGACCTAAAGTTTGACCTAGGGCCCTTAGTATTTAGTGATTTAATATGGTGAAATTTACAAGTCGTCATCTTTTTTTGTTACAGTGGATTATGCGGACACATTGTTACCCTTACCCTTGAAGCATCTTTTCCGTACTGGAAAACGTCCGCCCCAGCGTTTGCCATATTTCATCAAAGGAACCTTGAGAGTATATCTCCTGTGTTCCTATGGAATCTTGGGATGACGGTTGGGACATCACTAGAGAGTTAGGAATAACAAGTATTAACTCAAGACATCATTAAAGGAAAGCGTTGCAGTCAAAACGGATGTTCTAGTGCGGTTTGCAATGTCTATGTTGTAATATTTTCTGTCAGGGAAAAAAATAACAATTCGTCGGGGAACGAGCTGGAAGAAAAAAGAAGGAAAAAGAAAAAAAACGGAAAAAGTTCGTCTTTTGTTTTCTTAGAATCGTAAAAGTTTTTACGCATTAACAAATGTTTCGCTAAACAATATGTCAAAGGTAATCAACTTTCATCTCTGGCACAAATCTATCACCTCTCTGTTGTTTCGCACACTCACTGTCATCTACAATCATTTTCAAAAGTGTTGGGACAATCGCTAGATTTATGACTCAATTTTCCCCCTTTTTGTGATTCCCCGGGCCCCTGTTCAATGTTGTATGCCATATCTACAGCGAATTTCGTCGAAATGATAACTTGTTTCACCAGACAACATTGTAAAGGGAGGGGAAGGGAGGGAAAGTAGCCCCATTGTCAAATAGATGATGTAGATCAAGTATATGTTAGAAAATCTCAGGTGTCCCAACGACTTTTAAAATTGATTGTAGTTTTGGCGTGAATATTATTGTTAGAGTTACCGGTAGTTTCATATACAGTAAGGAAATACTGACTATAAAATCATGATTTTAACTGTTTTTTATTTTAATTTTTTTGTTGAAACTGTCCCCAAAATGCAGGAAATAGCATTTCAAGGCTTAGAAAATCAAAAATTCCTCGGGGGAGCATGCACCCGGATCCCGCTACAGCAATTAACACTACTTGTTAACCCCTCTGTCGGGGACCTTAGCCCCTGTGTCGGGGAATTTCTGGTGCCACCCCTGGTACTAGTTGGGAGAATTTGTTTTAAAAACAAAGTCAGTTTATCTTTGGTGATCATTTCCTTTATTCTCATTACTTCTATGCTTGGTTAACCATTGATATTATTAGGAGAAGTTAGATGCTGATCATGCAAGGGGTTAATTTTATAAAGCCTCATACTGAGTAAACAATGTTTTCAGAGATAAAGGATATTATAGCAACATGTATGTTATGCAGTATCAGTGGCCATCCCGACGGGTGCAACATCCGGTTACCCACGGGCATTTGTAAAAGCAACCTTCGCAATTATGTACAAGCAAAGATTGTCATTTGTAGTCTTTTTTTAGCTCAGTGCATAGCGACCACACAGCCAATCAAAATTGAGAACAAATAAATTGAATAACAATGGCTATAGAAGTAGGCACACTTTGCTATTTCAAAAGGATAACTCGGTTTTTATGTAAATGCAAATGTATTACACCGATTAACTTACTAAACACGACACTTACAAATAGAGTTCTTCTAACAGATATTTTGACCAGTTTACTGTTATTGGTTGCATATGATGGTAAAACAGGCCATTTTAATGGTGTTTAATGGGCAAATAATCACATGCAATTGACACAATAAAAGTGAACTTATTGTCTAAGCTGCAATAATGATCAAATTTTCCTTTTCCTACAAAGGAGTTTCTCTAAGACATAATGTTTAGGATTTGGAAAAACAGGAACTGAACAAAGTAGTTTTGTTTCACAAAGAGATATTTGAGAAACAACTTCACACGATTTGGACCCATCACTTATCAACGGAGAACAGGCTTTCATATAATTGCATGTTTATACTGCTTTAACAATGTCAAGCAACAATCAGATTCATATAATACTGTCCTGGTATGTATATATGGTATCCTATCAGAATCCTTTGTAAATCATTTGGAAGGATACTCAAAAATCCCACTCAACTGCAATTATCATAGACAGTATCACTCAGCATAATGCATAAATTAACCTTCAACATGCGTGGCATGCAATAAGTATCGCCAAATAAAGCAACCATAAACTGATATCACAGCTGCTCAGAAACTTATAAAAATCTAATACAGACAGCAAAAGGTTGGCTTAAACCACCTATGAGTCCAGATTGTAGATATTATCTATAAGAAGCTAGCATGGTTCTGGAGTTTCACACCTTTCAACAAGCATCTGATGTACTTGGGTTACTAGTAGCTCTAGTAAATGTCACTCATCGTGGTAACTGCAAATGATATACAAGGATAAGGCTGCGTGATTTTGTTGTCAACAGACAGTTCACCTTGACTGGCTCAAAGTGTCAAATTCCCTTCCTATATTTGCATAAAACTGAGAGCTCCTTTATTTGGCTGGCCTTAAAAACAAAGCCGTTTAAGAGGGTATGGCGAGAAACTTCAAGTATTGCTCTCATAGATACTACACAATACAGACAGGGCAAGCGGCAGCTTGTACGGCACGGGGATATCAGATTTCGGGCAGGATTGAACAAGTCTCCAGACAACATAACAGAATCGAAACCGCAATACACGGGAGGAGGAACGCTGTATCGTAGTCGTCGCACGTGTTCGACGGAAGGTGTTTGAGACGAGTACTCGATGTTCAAAAAGCGCTCAACTCTTTCAGAGGTGTCATTTCTGAAGGTAGAGCTTAGCAACGACAACATGGTAATAATATTTTCGCGAGCGCAAACCTTCCATGACCAAAAAACACCAATTATTTCCGCCGTAGTAGAGCAACTCACGGAGAGTTTCGTACACTGTTTTCAACTGATAGAGCGCAACAAAAATCTAACTATCACAGCAAGGTTTAGCAGGCTTTTTCTGCGTAAAAACGCTAAGAAAACATCGGCTGTTTACAGCTAGGGCCAACAAGACAAAACAATAAACAGTGTCTGAATCGTTCTCCACGCCGCGGAGAGAGCTTACGCGAAAACTAAACGTGAAAGTAGATTTTACTTTCGATTTCGTAACATAGTAGACAGGAAGGTATAGAATGTAATTGGGCAGTCTAGCTGGCACGCAACTTGCAGACTCAAAGAAGAAACAAGGGGAAGACGGATTTAATATCAACGAAGTCGAGCAACAAAGGCATTAACGGGACACAAAGTCTACCCCCGCGTTAATTGACGAGAAACGAAGACAATTTGTATCATGCGATACTCACCTAAACTTTCGAATACAGCCCGTAAATTTGATCTTCAGATAGTAACCCCGAGGTTAGAGAATATAGACGTTCTGCCAACTAGGAATATTGGTCTTCCTGGTTAACCAACCAATCAGTAACACAATATAGATATTCTCTTCCCACAAACCAATCACAATACCGAACGCTACATTGTGAAGTAGCTTTATAGATTAAGTTACATACACGTGGATTATTTAGTTCCCCTTACGGGCTTACCTTATCTTTCGAGGAAAAGTCAGCTGCTTCGACTTCCGCCACTATCTTCCCCAACTGTCAAAATGTAGTCGACGCTCGACGCTTTTAACGGTTAACGTCTCAAATAGGCTGACTTCGAACTCCTTCGCTATAATAACATAACAAACCCAAGCGAAAAGCGGATATCAATTGGCAATTGGCCGTGCCCCAACTTCATTTGAATTTCAAATCTAGTACATTGCCTTGCGGGCAACTTGGGGCGAGTCCAGGCATGATTTGACAATATGCATGCCCAAACTTGTTTAGATGGAATGCCAAGCATGTGGTAACCGGAAACGAAGTATTTCATTTTTCCCCTAACAACTAATGCTAGTGGAAAACTTCTTGAAGAATATGTTGATTAACATATTATCTTGGAAAACTCATCATCATAAAACGCGGCAAAATTAGAAGCACATACATATGTAGACATTTAATTAATTGTAAACAAATATTTTTTTGAATTGCCGCCATTTTTGAATTGAAACGAAAAGGTTCGCTAAATCGTTTTTAAAACGTTTTTATAACGTTTTGATCTTTTAAGACATCGTTCATATATTTCTTGTCGCCCATTTTCTTTTGCTCGCACAATTTGACAGTTTAGAGTGATTTTTTCGTGAGTAAGCTAGGAAAAGACCGTGCCGAAGAGAACAATTTGTTGAAATAAAACCAAAAATTCAACTAAATATTTTACAGCACATGATTAATTTGTTTACACATTGCTTGTTCTTCATAAATTCATCACAAAACAAAGTGCTTGTGCTACGGTAAAAGTCAAACTGTTTACATTAGTCTCGGAATTTAAATATGTTTCCGTGTTCAGTTTTCTTTAAACCTACGGTTTCTTTAAAATAAGCAAACAATTGTGTTTTGTGTTTTACTGTCAGAATAAATAATGAAAGGCTGGATAAAATATAAAAATGCAATTTCTAGCCATCGTCTGGTGGCCTAATTTATGCCTAGTTGGTCCATCGTTGCGGAGAAAAGACACTCAACTAAGGCAGTTTCTACTCGACTGAATCAAAACCTGCTCAAAGCACGCCATTTTGTGATGCTCGTCACGAACGCGTATATGGAAACGCGACTACCCAGTGTGTTTCAGGCTTAACACTTCAGGTATTTCAGGCTACACTCATTTGTAAAATCTCGTGTAAACGAAGCCCGTAGGTATAGATTACCTTAAGTAGCTTCTCTCTTAGCTCTATAATCGTGCTAATACAATTGAGAAAAAAAACATTAAATTTGGCAACGCTTGTCCTGATTCGCGTGTGAAGAATGGGATAATTTTTGAATTTTTGATTCTCTGAAAGTGTAGTTTCCTGTCGTGTCAGTGTTCGGGAGTAACACAGATTATCTCTCCCGCGCATGTTGGAAATAGTATTGCCTCCCCAATACAGATCTTTCCAGTCAATCACAAATCACAGTTAAAGTTTAAAAATATTTATTTCTCGAGTCATATAGATGTCGCGTCACAGATCTCAACTCTCACAATGTCTTCTATACTTACTATAATACTTATTATGCGTTATACGTTACTTTTTGTAATTCTAATTGCGGTTAATGATCTAGCTAGATATTCTTTATTAAAAACAAGCAACTGGATGTACGTAGATGACCTAACCATCTCTCAATCCATCCAGCGTAATTACCCCCCATCAATCCAGGATGCATGACCTTAACACTATCTCCAGCTGGGCCGCCTCTAATAATATGAAGCTTAATCCTAAGAAGTGTAAAGAGATGTCCATTTCTTTTCTCACGCAACACACCTGGAGGGCTGGTTTCCGCTTTGTATGTTATAAGGTCCTCGGTGTAATTATACAGGATGACTTAAGTGCCACTATGATGAAAATTCAACCCCGTCTTTTAGATTTTCTTTAGCATATAATAGTATTTCAAGGTCGAAAGTGATCATCGATGTAAAAATAAACTAAAAAATGGTATTTTGAAGTAAGTATTTTGAGCTCTGAAATCACTATTATTTAGGCCACCATTACTAAAAACGTGTTCCAAGTGAGCTCGCAATTTCAAAAGGTAATATTGTTTGTGACGTCAGATTCTCAATGCTACGCCTGAATTTCGGTCGAGGTTGTTTGTTTTCTTGTTTTTTTCGAGAAGTAGATGAAATGTTCAGCCTTTCAGACGAAGAATTTGAAAAAACGACCTTGATTTACTTGAAGAATTAGCCACGTGGAGTCTTCGCGTTGAGAATCTGACGTCACTTCGTTACGCTGGTCAAGAACATGAACGATTAATGGCACTCCAGATTCGGAGTAAGAAAAATAATACTTGCCATCGTCGAATCGCAAAACGGTTTCGACCAAGTAATATTTAGCAGCTCTGCTTTATAAATACGTAAACATATCGATAGGTAAAAATGTGATCGTAGTGCCACTTTAAAGTGGAACAACCATATATTGAGGCTATTACCGCAAAAACGTCGAAAAGATTATATATCTTACGCTCTTTACGTACCTCAGGTGTGCTGCTTTGTGACCTAATCATTATCTATATATCTATAATAAAAACCATCTTAGAATATTGTTGCCCGGTCTGGAGCACAAATATCCCTATTTATCTCTCTGATAAACTTGAAAAAATTCAGCGTCGTGCACTCAGGATTCTTTTCCCATATCTATCTTATTCTGAAGCCCTAAAAAGATCTGCTCTTCCACGCCTGGCAGATAGACGCCATATTTTATGATGTAAGACGTTTAATAAAATTATTGAACCAACCTCAAGCCTATTCCTCTTCCACCTTCTTCCACCTACCAGAGCGAACTGTCATGGCCGTGTTTTGCGCAATTCTATAACGATGGTTTAGGAAGAGTTTTTTCCCTTTCTAAAGTGTATAATAATGCTTGTAAATAATACTATCTTATACTTAGCTGACTATAATATACCTGTTATAATACCATTTCAATCAATTTTACTCATTCCTGATTGGCTAATGACATCAGTATTAAACTTAAATTTTTTTAAAGTAAAAATCACATCCGGGATGTTTAGGTTTTGATATTTACAAACACCAGTTTTCCTGCTTCGTAGTAAACTTTAGGGGTATTTATGAACGCGTAAAACTAAAATTGATAATATTTCGCCAAACACGCGTGCGATTTTTCATTAATTCTTCTCGAACCGTGTTATTTCCTATACAAATACTGTAATTCACTTTTCAGTGCGATTGTATTTTTGAAATAAACCTTTTAGTATTATTATTATTTTTGTAATATTCATTAACGATCTTCCTGACAATACTGAAACAAATTCAGCACTGTATGCAGACGACTCAAAACTGTTTAGAGTTATAAGATCAACCGATGACTGTCTGTCCTTACAAAAGGACCTGGACAATCTTGAAAAGTGGAGTACTGAATCCAAGATGAAATTCAATTCATCGAAATCACGAAATGTAAGGTGCTATCGATAACAAGGAGACAGAAGCTGGTTAAATATCCATACCACATCTATGGCAATGAATTGTCCACCTATCAGGCCGAAAAGGATCTCGGAATTCTAGTATCAAGTGACTTGAAATGGGGTCCCCATATATACTGAAGATGGTATCAAAGGCAAACAAAATGCTCGGTCTCCTTAAAAGGACATGTTTCAAAATCACCAACACCCAAGTCAGGAGAGCTTTATACTTAATAATAATAATAATAATGTTTACTATTTATATAGCGCAAATTAGCATGTGTATATGATCAAATGCGCTTTACAACGTCGACAATTTATTCTATTACATTCAGTACCTAGTATCCAGTACCCCAATCAATTAACCTTAGCTCTTTATTTTTACAGTTTTTATCATCATTAGTTTTTCTAACTATTTATCCTAACCCGCCCTGTCAACTTCCCTGTGGGAGGAAACCGGAGAACCCGGAGAAAACCCACGACTTTCGGTTAGCTCTTTATTTTTACAGTTTTTATCATCATTAGTTTTCCTAACTATTTATCCTAACCCGCCCTGTCAACTTCCCTGTGGGAGGAAATCGGAGAACCCGGAGAAAACCCACGACTTTCGGCAGAGTGTTGACCAATTCTTTGCACGTGCGATCAAATGTCCGAACGCAGGATTCGAACTCTTGACCTCAGAGGTGTGAGGCAGTGGCCCTGACCACTAGACCACCGAAGCCCCATACTTGAGTCTGGTGGAATCACAGCTCTCTTATGCAACAGAGATCTGGTGTCCTAGTGGAAGACTCTCAAAGAAGGTTGAAGGTGTCCAGAGGAGAGCGACGTTATGGATTTTGAGTAAAAATCGCGGGGAATTGACTTATGCGGAACGTTTAACTTCACTAAATATGATCCCACTTGTGTATGATAGAGAAATGAATGACTTATAGTCTTTTATTATAAATGCACGCATAACATCACAGATCTAAATATTTTACAGTATGTCCCTATCAAAGTGTAAGTAGGACTCGTACAGGCTCCGCATCTCTTCTAAAAACAACATACTGTAAAACTAGCACATTCCAAGGGTCGTATTTCATCAGAATAGTAAAACTGTGGAATTACGTACTTTAAGTCTGCTCCTCCTAACTCCTTTCATACCATCTCCATGTTTAAATCTTACCTACGAAAAACTTATTTTGACTTAACTGTTAGTAACTTTAATCCTGACATGTTTAGTTCACACTCAATAACTACATTTTGAGTATTTTGTGTAAGTTTTTTTTCTTCTTTTTCTCTCTCTCTCTCTTTCCGCCCCGTTGTAAATTATTACCTACATCTCACTGGTGAGCACCTTGCATGGGACTTACTCCCGTTTGTGCTTTGCCAATTTTTGGCATATTACATTAGATTTACCCTTTATTATTACCTTAGATTATATATATCCTCTGTACATACATACATATACATACATTTTCAGTTGGCAGACGTAGCACTTGATAAGTTGTCTGCCGAAATGCATCGTGTTCTTTAATTTTAAGCCTATTTATTTCTCAAATCTTTAAACAGTTCTTCTAAGAACTCATTTCTCTTTCTCATCCTTTGCTCCAACATTACACCATTGTTAGTTTTTGGTAAATGTGTTTACAAATAAGCAGTTTAGATTTCAGAACGTTCTGAACTTAATATTACAATTCACCATGGTTAGTACGTTTTACAAAGCTGTACGTACATGTTTGTATTAATAGTGTATGCAATTAGTTAATTTAGTGCCAAAAATCAGTAAAGTTATTAAAAAAAAAAAGATAATGTCACTACCTCGTATATATATTCCGCTGGCCCTAGCTTAATTTCCGCCTTATCCTATTAAATTAAATTCCAATCAACACTATCCAACCGACACGCATGGGGAATGCGTTGCACGACGGCAGAATGAGAAGGAACTAGGAAGGAAAAGCAATATATTGGCCACAAAACCAAATTGTATTAGGTCTATTCAAGTTGAATATACGAGATAACGTTTAGACGATGCCCAGGCCTGGCTATGCCACTGGCCATTGCTCAACGAAGAACAATAATGAAATCCCAGATTAATTCCCTCAATGAGAATCCGTTATAATGTCATTAAGTTGCATTAATATTAGAATAATTTAAAACAGGACCCTTTTTGCCTGAATGATAAGACCATTTTTTGCCCGATTCTATTTTGCCTGAGTCTATAATATATTCTTGTTTATTCTTGCATGCCCAACAATGGAAAATGGCTATTTAGGAATCCCCCTTGAGATTCAATTTTGGTTTGTTTGTCTGAGTTTTGGTTCTATAAATAACAAGACGCTCGCTAGGCGTTAACTCGCTAGGCGATAAACTAACTTGGAACGACCATATAGAAGAACTCGTGAAGAAGAGTTCTCGGAAGCTGTATTTCCTAATACAACTCAAACGTGCGCAAATACCATCAGATGATCTGGTTTCATATTATTGTGCATGCATTAGATCATCCTTGGACTATGCATGCCCAGTATATCACAGCTCTCTACCAAGTTATTTACATGACGACCTGGAAAGAGTCCAAAAGAGAGCCTTAGCGTGTATCTTCCCAGGAAAACTTTACGCTGATGCACTGACATTAGCCGGAATACCTCCTATTAAAGACCACCACGGCGCTATAACAAAGAAACTGTTCCAGTCTATATCCGAGAACCCAGATAATAAGATCTATCACTTGATCCCAAAGGCTAATAACAATTCTATATACAATCTTAGGAAAAATAGGAAATATTCACTTCCATTAGTAAGAAAAAAAAGGTTCTCGGACTCATTTATTATGCGTAGTTGTACCAACACACTATATGAATAGTGAGGACTATTATATTATATAGATTTCTTTTGATATAGATTTTAACTTTTAATATAGGATTTTGACTCTTGACATCTGATAGTTTTAGTTAGTAAATTAGTTAAATTGATTAATCTTTGTAAAAGTTGCGCAATTCAGTGTAAAACTGCAAGGTAACTTATTAAATAATCTATCTATCTATCTATCTATCTATCTATCTATCTATCTATCTATCTATCTATCTATCTATCTATCTATCTATCTATCTATCTATCTATCCATCCATCCATCCATCCATCTATCTATCTATCTATCTATCTATCTATCTATCTATCTATCTATCTATCTATCTATCTATCTATCTATCTATCTATCTATCTATCTATCTATCTATCTATCTATCTATCTATCTATCTATCTATCTATCTATCTATCTATCTATCTATCTATCTATCTATCTATCTATCTATCTATCTATCTATCTATCTAACTCGGACTAACTCTAAGTAAAATATTGTGCAAAATACTTCAACCTGCATGCTGTGATATTTGACGCTAACTCTCAGCCAGTATATTTACGACACGCTGAGCGTACCATAAATATGTACTTTAGATTTTAATTTTATTGCAGATGTTCTTGCTTATAGAATGACGCATGCAATATAGTTGATATTATCTGCAAAAACTCATGCATTCGGAAACCAGAGTAATTACATTAGAGCGCGGTTTGAATAATATTATAGTCTGCGAGGTAGTGAGTCGCCACTCGCCCGCAGTGGAGAGTCTGTGAGAGACTATTAATTCTAAATTTCTAGACACAGACCTACTTTCCTTTTCTCATGCGCCTTTTATCCTCCATCACCCGACGCAATTGGCTTTATATTTCCGTTCGAAATCTCAGGAGAAATGCGAGACAAAATCTCACCCCGGGTGACACACGTTTTACACGAAATATTTTAAGATCACAAATGCTTGCAATCAAATTTTGTTTATGATTAAGATTACTACAAGCAACATTCCTTATAGCCTGCGTGCAGACTCTACCTGATATTAAATTTCATTATCAGGTGGAGTCTGCACGCAGGCTACATTCCTTATGAATCTTTGAGTTTTGAGCGAACACTGGAGTCTAGAGCAATAGAGACCAAATATCGTCAAAAAGGTTAAAAATCCTAAATTATGCCTTAGATATTAATATGAAACTTATGATATTAATATGAGCAGAAACTAGCGTAAATTTAGTCATTTTTGGACATCCAAAAATTTGGCAAAAATGGGAAAATTTGGCCAAAAAGTTAACCTTAACTTTTTGACGATTTTCGACCATTTTTAACTTGTCAAAATAATCTTAAAATATGAAAATATAGCCTAAATAATGCCTTAGATATTAATATGAGCAGAAACTAGCGTAAATTTAGTCATTTTTAGACATCCAAAAATTTGGCAAAAATGGCCAAATTTGGCCAAAAAGTAAAGGGGTTAACCTTAACTTTTTCACGATTTTCGACCGTTTTTAAGGCGTGGTCAACCCTGAAAAAATTCGGTCACTTCTGTGCGTACGCACATCTGCACTTTTAAAAACACACATGTTAAAAATTTGGCAAAAATGGGAAAATTTGGCCAAAAAGTAAAGGGGTTAACCTTAACTTTTTGACGATTTTCGACCATTTTTAACTTGTCAAAATAATCTTAAAATATGAAAATATAGCCTAAATAATGCCTTAGACATTAATATGAGCAGAAAGTAGCGTAAAATTAGTCATTTTTAGACATCCAAAAATTTGGCAAAAATGACCAAATTTGGCCAAAAAGTAAAGGGGTTAACCTTAACTTTTTGACGATTTTCGACTATTTTTAAGGCGTAGTCAACCCTGAAAAAATTCGGTCACTTCTCTGCGTACGCACATCTGCACTTTTAAAGTGCGTTACGCACATGTGCACTTTTAAAAACACACATGTTAAAAATTTGGCAAAAATGGCCAAAAAGTAAAGGGGTTAACCTTAACTTTTTGACGATTTTCGACTATTTTTAAGGCGTAGTCAACCCTGAAAAAATTCGGTCACTTCTCTGCGTACGCACATCTGCACTTTTAAAGTGCGTTACGCACATGTGCACTTTTAAAAACACACATGTTAAAAATTTGGCAAAAATGGGAAAATTTGGCCAAAAAGTAAAGGGGTTAACCTTAACTTTTTGACGATTTTCGACCATTTTTAAGGCGTGGTCAACCCTGAAAAAATTCGATCGCTTCCCCCCGGGAAATTTAAAAATTTGACGCACATGTGCGTACGCACATCTGCACTTTTAAGGTGCGTACGCACATCTGCACTTTTAAGGTGCTTTACGCACATCTGCACTTTAAAGGTGCGTGACGCACATCTGCACTTTTAAGGTGCGTGACGCACATCTGTACTTTTAAGGTGCGTTACGCACATCTGCACTTTTAAGGTGCGTTACGCACATCTGCACTTTTAAGGTGCGTTACGCACATCTGCACTTTTAAGGTGCGTTACGCACATCTGCACTTTTAAGGTGCGTTACGCACATCTGCACTTTTAAGGTGCGTGACGCACATCTGCACTTTTAAGGTGCGTTACGCACATCTGCACTTTTAAGGTGCGTTACGCACATCTGCACTTTTAAGGTGCGTGACGCACATTTGCACTTTTAAGGTACGTTACGCAAATCTGCACTTTTAAGGTGCGTTACGCACATCTGTACTTTTAAGGTGCGTTACGCACATCTGCACTTTTAAGGTGCGTAACGCACATCTGCACTTTTAAGGTGCGTTACGCACATCTGCACTTTTAAGGTGCGTAACGCACATCTGCACTTTTAAGGTGCGTTACGCACATCTGCACTTTTAAGGTGCGTAACGCACATCTGCACTTTTAAGGTGCGTTACGCACATCTGCACTTTTAAGGTGCGTGACGCACATCTGTACTTTTAAGGTGCGTTACGCACATCTGCACTTTTAAGGTGCGTGACGCACATCTGCACTTTAAGGTGCGTGACGCACATCTGCACTTTTAAGGTGCGTTACGCACATCTGCACTTTTAAGGTGCGTTACGCACATCTGCACTTTTAAGGTGCGTTACGCACATCTGCACTTTTAAGGTGCGTAACGCACATCTGCACTTTTAAGGTGCGTAACGCACATCTGTACTTTTAAGGTGCGTAACGCACATCTGCACTTTTAAGGTGCGTGACGCACATCTGTACTTTTAAGGTGCGTTACGCACATCTGCACTTTTAAGGTGCGTTACGCACATCTGCACTTTTAAGGTGCGTAACGCACATCTGTACTTTTAAGGTGCGTTACGCACATCTGCACTTTTAAGGTGCGTTACGCACATCTGCACTTTTAAGGTGCGTGACGCACATCTGTACTTTTAAGGTGCGTAACGCACATCTGTACTTTTAAGGTGCGTTACGCACATCTGCACTTTTAAGGTGCGTTACGCACATCTGCACTTTTAAGGTGCGTTACGCACATCTGCACTTTTAAGGTGCGTGACGCACATCTGTACTTTTATGGTGAGTGACGCACATCTGTACTTTTAAGGTGAGTGACGCACATCTGCACTTTTAAGGTGCGTGACGCACATCTGCACTTTTAAAGTGCGTTACACACATGTGCAACTTATCTGCACATCTGCACTTAAAGTGCGTTACGCACATGATGTGGAAGATAAAAAAGGTCGGAAGATAAAAAAATTAATTAATTATATTTTTTAAATGCAAATTCGTTAATATTATTTCTATTTCAATCTAGTAAAGTTCTTTAAAGTTCTAAGCTTAAAATATGAAAATATAGCCCAAATAATGCCTTAGACATTAATATGAGTAGAAACTAGCGTAAATTTAGTCATTTTTGAAATCCAAAAATTTGACAAAAATGCCCAAATTTGGCCAAAAAGTGAACCTAACTTTTTGACGTTTTTTGGCCATTTTTAACTTGTCGAAATCAGCTTAAAATATCAAAATATAGCCTAAATTATGCCTTAGATATCAATATGAGCAGAAACTAGCGTAAATTTAGTCATTTTTGGACATCCAAAAATTTGGCAAAAATGGCCAAATTTGGCCAAAAAGTAAAGGGGTTACCTTAACTTAACTATATTATACCGGACCGGTATAATATAGTGGTCAGTTATCGCTGCTTGATTATCCAAAGTTAAGCACCGTACCTCTGTTACACTAACTGGATGGGTTACCACCTTGTTCATATTGACATGTTCGTGACGCACATCTGCAATTTTATGGTGCTGCACTTAATGATGTGGAAGATAAAAAAGGTCGGAAGATAAAAAAAATTAATTAGTTAAATTTTTTACATGTAAATTCGTTAATATTATTTCTATTTCAATCTAGTAAAGTTCTTTAAAGTTCTAGGCTTAAAATATGAAAATATAGCCTAAATAATGCCTTAGACATTAATATGAGTAGAAATTAGCGTAAATTTAGTCATTTTTTACATCCAAAAATTTGACAAAAATGCCCAAATTTGGCCAAAAACCCCCTAACCCTAACCCTAACCCTAACCCTAACCCTAACCCTAACCCTAACCCTAACCCTAACCCTAACCCTAACCTTAACTTTTTGACGATTTTCGACCATTTTTAACTTGTCAAAATAAGCTTAAAATATGAAAATATAGCCTAAATAATGCCTTAGATATTAATATGAGCAGAAACTGGCGTAAATTTAGTCATTTTTGGACAACCAAAAATTTGGCCAAAAAGTAAAGTAAACTTAACTTTTTGACGATTTTTGGTTTCTATTCTAAAATCTGGTTTCGCAAAGCCTATCGGGATGATGCAATAATTAATTGCAATTTGTCGATCCGAAAAATAAAAATACAGGAATGCCACCGAAACCTAGACTCGGCTACCACCACAGGTGGTAACCGAGTAAATAGTATTAACGCGCTCCGCTATTCAGTAATTGAAACATGGCTTTCAGCCAATCACCGCTTGCGTTTACCATATGTTATTTTATAGAGACTTATATGTGATATGCAAATGAATAACCAATGACGTAAAGTTGTGAAGCAAATTTTGCGGCTTTGCGTGTAGCAGGCTTTGGCGAATCCGATGCCATATTTAAATACAGTCTGCTCAGGAAAATATAACTAGCAAGCTGGACGCCAAATAAATTAGTTGTCAGTTGATTGAGTCGGTGAAAACAGTAATTACAGCATTAGACTTTAACTAGAGACTTTTACAGTGTAGTTGGGATGAGTTCGGGTGTATTTAGCCCGAGGTTTAGATCGAAATCGAGTGCAGGTGGCGAAGGAGAGTATCTCTTGGGAACTTTTCAAGGCGAAGCCGACGCTAATTTGAGGCGAGAAGAGGTAACCGATGTTGACGACGACGGAGGAGATAGGAGTATGGAGAACGAAGCGAAACGGAATGGAAGAGATGAAGAAGATAAAAGTATCGTTGAAAAAGAAGAGGAAACATTAACGATCAATGAACTAGGAGAACAAGAAAGAGAAGCAGATATTAAGGTTGAATACAACGAAGAAATCACCAGCGAACTACCTGTACGTAATCCTGGAGGGGAAACGAAATTAGAAGTTATGGAAAATGAAATAAAATGCAAGACCAACGAAAAGCAAGCAAACGAAGAAGGCAGCACGACAGAGTATTGTGCCGAAGATGAAAAATATGCCGTTCTCGCAAAACCGGAATCCAGCGACGAGGAAAGCGAATTAGACGAACAAAAACAAGCAGAAACTATGTCTATCCGTGAAAATTTCGTCGGCCAAGAGTGTAAACGCTGTTTCAAGATTTTGGACAAGAACATGGAATTGAGAAAGCGAAGTAGCAGCTATACCTTGGTGCCTCCACATGAAGACATGGCTTTTGAAAAGATCGAAACGTTCAAGATATTGGACGAAACGTTTTCGCCGGCAACGGTCCTGCAGAGCTGTAAATCGTGCGCGTGTCTCAGAGCAGACGACGAAAACAGCTTCCATAGTTCGGCTTGTGAAGACTCCGCTGCCTTTTGTGGGTCACCGTGGCGCAGTAAACATAGTCTGACTTTAGACTTGGAGTGTCGTATTTGCCACGACACGGAGGGTCAGGATCTCATCAGCCCATGTCACTGTGCTGGCACGTCGAAATGGGTCCACGAATCGTGTATCATCCGATGGATCCGGCACACAAAGACTAGACAATGCGAGATCTGTACGTGCCCGATTACTGTGAAGCGCAAAAAGAAACCCATAGATCAGGTAAGTGTGATGTACTTAGAACCGCGGAAGTTTGAGCTAGACAATCGTCCATGTATTGTATAGTGTCATGTCTACACCTCCAAGCGCCCATATCAATCGAACCATGCAGTACATCATTGTATCCTTCGCTCTCCATCTGAGTCTCGGTAGCTCAATGGTTAGAGCGTCTCACCAGCAATCAGAAGGTTACAGGTTTGATTCCTATCCTTGACACGGAAATCCTTAGAGTCCCAGACAGGAATAGAAACTGTAACCCTCTGATCAGTCAGTGAGACGCTCTAACCATTGAGCTATTGAGATCTGATGGAGAGCAATAAGGTTACAATGATGTACAGGTTTGTTTTTCTCATGACGATATGAGCTTGACGATCGTCCATGTATCGTCTGTCTACTCCAAGCTCTCCCACATTCACTTGCAGCAGTGTATATATTAACACATCCAAGCATTACTGATATATATATAGTGACTGCTGCATAGGCAGTATACATATATCAATCGAACCAGTACATCATTGTAACCTTCGCTCTCCATCTCAGTCTCGGTAGCTCAATGGCAGTAGAGTACGTGTCTCATCGGCAATCAGAAGGTTACATTCTCCTGTCCGGGACTCAGAAATATTTTTCTGAGAATATGAGCTTGACGATCGTCCATGTATCATCTGTCTACTCCAAGCTCTCCGGCCACATTCACTACAGCCTGTATATATAACACAGGTTTCTTTCACGATAAACCAACTTTTAATTTAAGAACTTGAACTGGGAAACAAGTAGAGAGGCAGCCCTCTCCCGGCTTTTCGCCACAGCGTCAGGACGCTGTCGCAAACCGCGTAGGCGTCTGTTACCAGCGCAAACCACGCTTCATGGGCAAGTACCTGCTGCAGTGCGGTTCGTGGAACGCGCAAAATGGTCGTCAATAAAGTATACAATGAGCGCGAAATTGGTTCATAAAAGCTCAGTGTTAGAAAGGAAACTCTATTACTATTCTAAGTTACTATAAGCAAATGCTTTTATGGAGTAGAACAGTATATATATTATATATAAGAAATTAAGAAAAACATATATATATATATAATATATATATATATATATATATATATATATATATATACCGTATATATATATATATATATATATATATATATATATATATATATATATATATTGCAACCTTTTTCATCCAAACAGTGCGGTTTTATCGACTCAAACGTCGTTTTTAACTCTTTATATGTCCTCTCGGTGGTTGGCAGGTGTTTCAATTATCTAAAAATAACCGTGAAGACTAGGGCTAAAAATGTTGTTGTTTTATCTGGAAGAACTTTTAAAATGATAAAGTAATTTCTTTTGAAGATTTTCGTTTCTTCGCTTTGTTTTTGATACATTTCAGTTTGTTTGATATGCAAATGTCTGGATATGCGTCATACACATGCATAATATGACTTATCAGATGTTGTATATCTTTGCCTATCTTTGCCTTCTGCATGAAATGAAAACACTATATAAAGTGTGAATAACATGTGCCCGTGTTTCTCCCACAACACCAAACTTCTTGATTTTAAAGGATTTCGTTTGAGAATGAAAGTGTTACACAAGTTGAAATATTTCAAAAAGTAGCGAAGAAGCAAAAATCTTCAAAAGAAGTTACTTTATCATTTTAAAAGTTCTTCCAAATATAAGACAATAACATTTTTGACGTTATAAGTATTATATGAAAAGGCCAGCCATCCTTGGGAAGATCTCGCTATTGACTTAGTACCTGAGATCTGGCTTGCCACTGTGATAAATCATGCTTTCTTATACTGTGCCGTGGCAAAGCTGTCAGTCGAATCACGAGTGTCTGATATGTTATGGCAAAGCAAGCGCTAAACAAATAGACGCTGACTAAATAAATACCAGAAATGGTATGTAACATATCTTTACAGTATTGTTGCTCCATTGTTTATATCGTCTAACGTTTATTGGAGTTCTTGTTAATTGAGAAGGCAATACTCTCTGTTATATTAGTTCATTGCACATGTCTGGAATACATCATCATCCCGTTTGTCCCCTCAGGTGGTCGGGTCGTGGTCGCTCAGATCCACCACTTTACCATTAACCTGCTTTACCATGCATCTCGAACACAATCCATCCATCGCTTTCTCGGTCGCCATCTCTTCCTTGTTCCCGTCTCCCTGCGCTCCGCTGACCATCTAAGAAACTCGTCATCTTCTTTTCTCTTCACATGTCCGTACCACCTCAGTCTGCTTTCTCTTCTCATCTCTCTCAGTTCCGTAACCTTCACTCCCTGCCTAATCATGTCTTCATTTCTCATTCTCTCCCGTCTTGTCACTCCTCTAATCGCTCGCATACATCTCATCTCCGCTACTTCCAGCTTCTTCACATGTTCTTCCTTCACTGCCCAAGTTTCTGCACCATGTATAACCACCGGTCTAACCATTATCTTGTACACCTGTACCTTCAGTCTCATTGGCATCCGTCTGTCATAGATTACTCCGCAGTCTTGCTTGCACTTTGTCTAGACCCCCACTCTCTCCAGTCTCCCCCACTTGTTTGCTAATACACCAAATATAAAATATATAATATAATGTTCTATGTCTTACAGTGGACTCGCCCCACGGCATCTTGTGGACCATGCAACAAGCTAGACATATGGTACTGCTTCGTGTTAGCCTTGTGTGTTTTCATCATAGTGGCATTCATCGTTCTTCAACGCCGCTACGATGTAACGGACCAGATTGAAACAACCGTTATTTTTGTTTCCATCTATGTTCTCTGTGGCATCATCATTATGATGAAAGTTCGATACTTCTGGACTTGGTTCGTCCAAAGAAGTTCTTTCTGGGGGAACTGGAAGAATCTCAACGAAGAATGGAGAATCATTGAAGCCAGAGAAGCTGCCGCCGTTACACCCGAATCACCTGTTTAAAGGACATTGGCAACAGAAATTAAGTTCGTCTAACATGAAAGAACTCGTAAAATGATAGAGTAACACCTTTTACAACTTCTCCGTATTTTACGTCGTTTTTGAAATATTTCAGTTTGTTTGATATATGTATAAACAAGACGCCTGCATGTCCAGGCGTTTACTCGGGCTACTGATTTCTGTAATCAAGCACCGAAGGCGTTGTGCAGCGCTCGTTTAAAGAAGTGGGAAACTTTTAGAAACAATGTTGTTACGTAGAGTTGGGCTAGAACTGTGAGAGCTATTTTGATTGTATGGTATATGCAAGATTGATGAGGGCGACGAAGAAAATCAGACGGCTGCACGCAGGCTCACGCAGACGAAATCTTTGCAGTGGTTTGCGGGTTTGGCAGGTCTCGGTAAACGTTTCCAACTGCGATTCATTGCCAATAAAATGAAAGTCCAAAATCGCTTCAATTCGCTTGCATACCTTGTCACGACTATATGTTGTCATGTTGACGTTTCGTCCACGGTTCCGCGAGTTCTTTCTTTAATCTCTCATATGTGTTTCTCTCATCCAGTCATCCTGGAGAGAATCTTTGCATTAGTTTGCGGGTTTACAGTGCTCGTAAATGCTTTTCCGACTGCTATTCATTGACAATAGAAGGAAAGTCCGAAATCGCTTTAATAGGCTCTGTGAAACTGTGATGCATGTGCATGTTGACATTTCGTCCACGGTTCTATGAGTTGTTACTTTTAGACCAGCTTTACCTTTGGGGGAGATGTTGGTAGGTTTTGTTAGTCGGAGAACATCTCGGCTATTGACACGCAATATACCTCACGGTTCGTAAAAGCCTGACGGGAAATATTATTGCGCAATTTTGTGGGACCCCAAAAATAATAATACGACGACTAATGAAGCCGAAACCTAGACTCGCACTACCACAGTAGTCCGAGTAATGATCTCTGACGTCAGGTGCAGGGTAGATGATTTTCACTCATTAAAATATTACTTCCATCTTCAAGTTTGTTCCACAAATTTACTTGAAAATGTGCGTATGATAAGTTGATAACTCCTCATGATAATGAACGTTGTAAACTTAGCAATCACTGAGATATCAAACATTTTTTAATGAGTGAAAATTATCTACCCTGCACCTGACGTCAGAGACCATCTCATTTACATATCAAACAAACTGAAATATTTCAAAAACGAAGTAAAATATGGAAAAGTTGTAAAAGGTGTTACTCTATCATTTTACGAGTTCTTTCATATCAGACAAACTTAATATTTATTTACCGAAAAGACATTTTTTACGGCAAAAATAAGATACATTTTTTCAACTAAGACTATTTTCCACCCAACCCTAACTTGTTGACCCTGAAACATACAGCCATTTCCAGATTGGAAAGACAAAGCGTCGATCAGGCTTGACAGCAGGCTTCGACTGGGCCAAATTTAGGGGCCTTGCCATTTCAGCTGGGAAGCGGCCCGTCTACGCATGTGAACAAGTAATATTTCCAATTTGAGAACCGGATCCAGAACAAGAAAAGAAAGAAAAGTTTATTTCAGAACATTTTCAACATTTAGAACATAAGATTTTTAACATTTCCGAACATAAGAAGCTGTTCCATTTCCGAGGACTTTGATGCAAGTTTTTGATATACTGCCTCGTTATCAACAGCCTTATCTTATCACCTTGTGACAGTGTTTTGCGTTTGTTTTAATACGTGTTAATACGTTTGAATTTTGCATGTTGGGGGGGATCATTCTAAAAAGTAACGTGTTCTGACCTTTGCTAAAGGTACGGGCGTGACTTGTCAATACTTGTCAACTGTTGTCGACTCGTAGTCAAATGTAACTGGTCTTACACGCACATTTGTAACACTTATATATGTGCAAAAAAGGTTTTGCCCCCCCCCAAAATTAGTCTGCCCCTCAATTGCCGCCCCCCCCCCCCCCCCCAAAGTTTGTAGACGGTCGGACACCTCTTTCATGGTCGATGGAATCTTGGTACTTTTTTACGCACCCTATTTTTTTGATAATATTCTAAACCAAACCCTAAAACTAACCCTAACCTAACATTAATCCTAACCCTATTAAAAAGAAAAAAGTAAAGTAAAAATTAAAAAAAATGGAAAAATTATATACTCACCCAACATTCGAACCCCGCTCTCACAACTAAAAATCAATAACACTACACCATTCGGCTATGCAAACGAACTTGAAATTTTTTGGTTAATAATCAATATTTATGTAACCCATTGTAAGTAAACTATATATATACATAATAAAAAGATTCCACCGACCATCAAAGAGGTATATCGTATATATGGTATATCGTTATGTTTCGCGCGCGCAGAATAATATTTTACAGTGGCGCCGCCGCAAATTTCGAAACCGTAGACGGTCGGACACCGTTTTGTATTTTATGTATATATATAGTTTACTTACAATGGGTTACATAAATATTGATTATCAACAAAAAAATTTCAAGTTCGATTGCATAGCCGAGTGGCCTGTGTTATTGATTTTTAGTTGTGAGAGCGGGATTCGAATGTTGGGTAAGTATATAATTTTAAATTTTTTTAAATTTTTACTTTACTTTTTTCTTTTTAATAGGGTTAGGATTAAGGTTAGGTTGGGGTTAGTTTTAGGGTTTGGTTTGAATATTATCAAAAAAATAGGGTGCGTAAAAAAGTCCCAAGATTCCACCGACCATCAAAGAGGTGTCCGACCGTCTACGGTTTCGAAATGTGCGGCGCCGGCACTGTAAAATATTATTCTGCGCGCGCGAAACATAACTATATACCAAATTTGTATGAAGGTGAAAAAAACATGGTGAGTCGGTGACGGTTACTGAACACATTGTTTTTACGAGGATGATTGTTTTTTTACCAATGTCTCCAATGGCGGAACACGTTCCTCAAGAAGGAGAAAATACGGGGGGTTAGGGTGGATAAAAGTTGTAATGTGAGCCTGCGCACATTTAGACCAAGTAAAAAACAAAATGGCGAATCACGAAGGTAATATTATGATGTCAATATTTTTGTTTTTTTCGGCCGTTTTCTGCAAATGTTCACCAAAATCTTGCTCTGTAATTCCTTTTCAAGGCGAGAATGAAGAAATAGGCATACCGGATCTTTCACCAGATTCATTGGTAGGTATATTGTTAAATATTTTTAAAAGGAATAAAATTGTTTTTTTCAGTGAATTGTCACATTTCGTTAAATGTAAAGCAAAATATTTTATCGCTAGGATGTTGATCTCACCCACAGGCAAATAAAGAAGATAGAAAAATTAGACCATCTTGAAAAGGTGGAGGTACAGTACACCATACTACAACTTGCCATTCACTCAGCGATGTCATGTTTGAGTTTTTGCATATTATTTATAATCTTCAGCACATAATGATAAAACTTGCTTAATATTATCATCAATTAGACTTTCATCTTCACAGGGGCCTCAAGCAGTTTTAATATTGGGGGGGGGGGGCATCTAGGGGGGTTGGACTTTGGGATGCCCCCCTGGAAATCTTTGAATTTGCACATTACATACCAATTCGAAACATCACCCTGCAGGAATTTGAACGTTCAAATTCACACCCCCCTGTGCGTAAAAGTGTTCAAATGCCCTACTGTAGCAAGAAATTAAACGGGCAAATGCCCATGACCAATGACAAGCTAGTCTTTGACGAAAGCAAAATCTTTCTAACATTAACAATCGTTCTACTGATTCTGCCGCCATTGTAAAGAAAATAGTGGCCGTGACAAAGCTTTATATAGTTAGACTGCGAGCAGGAATTCCACCCGAAAACTCATGAATTCTAGACTTCTGGTTCAAATTCCCACCCTGTCGAATTCCCCACCCAGCAAAAGGCCTGGAATGTCAAATTCCCTACTCCCTGGACACTGAGATTAGAGTTAAATTCCTAGGGATGGTGATGTTTCAAATTGCTGATGATAATAGACAATTTAAACAGAAATATATCATTGTTGTTTGAAAAGCCATATTATTTCATCTGCTGTCTCTTGTTTTTCTTCTAGACAATATGTTTTCGACGAAACCTTATCCAAACGATCGAAGGATTAGATAGTTTGACAACATTGGAAGAGCTTGATCTTTATGACAATCAAATCCATAAAGTTGAAAACTTAGAGACACTAGTTAATCTCAAGTAAGATAGGAGCATTGTATATGTTTTTGATTTGTAACCGTAATGTGTAACCGGCCTGGCTATAGTGAATGTGGGAGAGCTTGGAGTAGACAGACGATACATGGATGATTGTCAATTCTCATATCCTCAGCAAAATGATTCTGAATCCCTGAAATTCTCTGAAGATTTGAGCTTGATGTTTTGGCAATGTAGCTTCAACAGTACTATCTCCAATGTCTTCTAGGATTTTGGATCTCTCTTTCAATGCAATAAAAGTCACCGAGAACCTGTCGTCGTTGGTCAATTTGTTGAAACTGTTTTTTGTTCAAAATAACATTTCTAAAATTGAAAACCTCACAATGTTATCCTCTTTGACGATGCTCGAGCTGGGAGCCAACAAAATCAGGGTAGGGGTACTCGCTCAGTCTGTCAGGGGTATCACCAGCTAGGTACTAACTTATGGAGTGTTATTATCAGCTCATCCCTAGCTTAGAGCACAAAGCGATGAAAGTCAATGAAAGTGTACTGTAAATTGGTAAAAATCAACACTAGCATACATCTCTTAGTATAATATTGGGGAGCGAGAGAGAAGATGCGGCTATTTTCTACACTACATACACATACTAGAACACAAGGAGTTTCTGTCAGGCAGTGGACAGCAGTATATTAATTTAAATATTATTTCGTCAAAATAATATAGTCCAAGTGAAGGGGTGCATGTGGCATTATGGCACATTGACCAATCCAGGTCTCAAATAGTAAACTAAATTGATGGACTAACTTTTACTTTTTCAGGTGCTTGAAGGATTGAATGGTTTGACAAACTTAGAGAGTTTGTTCTTGGGTAAAAATAAGATTACTAAACTGGAGGTAAAGCATTTCCAAATTGATGTTAGATTCCTTCCTATGGAGCAATATGTTTTATTGAGCTTCATCTTGAAAAAGTTAAAGGGCTGGTCATGGTGGTCACCACAATACACCAATTACTGTGAGCCTGTACGTCTTCTTTGTTGCATAATTGTCTTTTAAAAATTATTTTGTTTTGTAGAACCTAGATGGTTTAAAAAAGCTTAGACTACTTAGCATTCAGGTTTGTGTGTTTCTCAATCTCAACCCAAATACCCAAGCCTCACTAGCAATTCTCTTTATTGGTCTCCAAACATTTCTTATACCTGTAGGTACTATTGTAGTTCGGAGAATTTGTCAGATTGTGTAAATATCTCTAAAGTGGGTGTCTGACAGGGGAAAATTGTATAGAAATAAAGCATGCTCTATTTCCATCTGATTAAATGAGAAATTGGATTCAGATCCATCAATTAGTGACATCATGTGACAAGTGAATATTTGTTGTTTCAGAGTAACCGTATTACAAAACTTGAAGGTCTCGATGGCTTGGAGAGCTTAGAAGAACTATATATTAGTCATAACGGTATTACCGCCATTGAAGGCTTGGAAAAAGTGGTAAGGAATGTGCTGTACCTGCATGTACATTAAAACTTGGTCCAATATTGTGAAAAGCTACAGTCGATTTTCATACTGCAACTCTGGGCATCTTCGTGATGATGTAAACACAATGGACCTGTGAGAATCGCATCAAGGTTGTTTTATCAGGATTGAGAAGGGCCCAAAATGATAACCATCATGCAAATCCTACACATAGAATGAAGCTTCTAGGACATTTAGGTGGCCAGTGAAAGACCATAACCCCACCTTCCCTTTAGCCTATCTTGGCAGCCCTGGTGTCTTGCACAGCAACTGTGAGCCATATTTTATCTTTTTTCAGGTAAAACTTACAACTCTGGATCTTGCCTCCAACCAAATAACAAGAATACAAAACATCAACCATCTTGAAAACATGGAGGAATTCTGGGTTTGTAATCACGAATTAAAATAATAATAGTCTTGACAGAAAACATTTCTGAGGATTAGAGCTTGATGATTGTCTAATATACGTCATCATTCACTACAGCAGTGTGTATATACAACACAACCATTACTGATATATAGTGACTGCCGCATAGGCAGTATGTATATCAATCAAACCAGCATCGATGTATGTATATTATTTAATAATATGTAAGTGCTCTGCATACAGGATATCTAACTTCATATTTATCACTTTCATCTTCTGACACATACATTCACATTATCTCACTCTGTTTTTTTTACCCAAATGATTAGAACACTGACTACCAACCTTAAAATCCCTCCCGATGAACATCGAAAGGTTGAAAGGATCAAGGGTCAGCCCAGAATCAATCACCAACTTACAAAATCCTTGGCAACGCATTCACCACAACTGCAAACTTTATCTTGATGAACTCTCGCGTTTACACACCATGCTCCAATACTGGTGGAAGTCCAAAGTGGGGCCTCCAACTGCCTACCTTACTGTTTAGTTTATTAGATTTATCACTCTTTTAGGTGAACGGAATACCCCAATAGGCTAGAAGTGCAATTGATCGGGTTTCAAGGGCCTACGAGTTAAGGTCGTTATCTGAGAAGACTCAAAAGTCTTACGGCTCTTACCATTTGCTGCTATTATTGCAAAGGGAACACTTTTTCCTTGATTATTTTTAAGACCCTGAGTGGTGGTGCAACCCAGAATTACTACTGTAGATACTGTATTACTGTTTGTAAAGTTGTCAGAGTTTCTCAATACTGAACTGAGTCTGTTTTAATCCCAATCCAGCAATTTCTGATCTGTTCCTCAGCTATTTTACTTGTCAACGGGTGGAAAGAGGAAGACAGAAGTGTTGGCCAGCTTTGAGGTTAAAAAGCATGCATCAATCATTTGCCTTATTTCATCCATTTTTAGTTCAACAACAATCTGTTAGACACCTGGGGAGACCTTGACCATATGAAGAACATGGAAACTCTGAATACCATCTACTTGGAAGGGAATCCCATTGCAAAAGATGTAAACTATCGGAGAAAAGTCATGCTGACATTGCCAAATGTTAAACAAATAGATGCAACATTAACCAGATGAATTCACAATTATTGATGTATAATATGTTTGTAAATAATGATGTCTTGGAACTGTTCTAAGTTAGAGTATTTTACAGTAGCATTTGTGCTGAAGCATTCAGCAAATAACTAGTTTATAATTGACGGTACCGAAAAATATGGCGACTGGTAGGTACATATTTCACCATAATTCCTTGCGTGCAGTATTAACATTGAATCTTGTAGAAATAGCAGAAGATATAGAGTTTCAAAAATATTAAGTTTGGTAAAAAGGAAGCTTTTACGTATTCAATTCATGTTTACAAGGTAAACAATGTTTAGCTGTTATTACAGGTGATTTAAAGTCGCAAAGCACTCTGGTAAAATGTACAGCCGCCATCTTTTTCGGGTAATGTCAATTGGGTTTTCAAACATATTTTCCAATGACAACTATTTGACATACAAATCAAATACTCTAAAAGGTTTGTGTACTCATGCCGAAATATTGTGGAGGAGATCTGATGTTTTGAGCATAATAAGTTACTTAACATTTCATTCTGTGACATAGGGCCTTTGCACAATACACCAACCTTATAAAGTATTCAATTTATATTTCTACACTGCCTGTACAGTACAGCACTTTCATATCTGTTTGACAGGTCAAAACAGTGACCGTAGTTTGTGTAAGTTCTGCCATTTAATAGTCTCCAGTTTATTGCTCACTGTGTTGTGTGACAAACATGGAAAACCAAATAAATATATTGACCTCTTTGGCACCCAAATTAAATATTCTTTTATATTCATTGAAATTAGCCTTTCTGACCTCGTTCGTGTGTCTGTAATTCCAAAGAATCCTTGCTTTGTAGCGAGGCGAGAAAGGCTAATTTGCACGCATATAAAATAATATTTAGACTGGACACCATTATGCTTTTACATAAATTAATTAAGTCAGGATGTGAAATAATTGGGCTTTGCTTATTAAGGATAAAATTCGATTGTGTTTTATTTTTCATGTTTGTGATACAGCAATACAGCCCAAAAGCATCGCTGTTTACACTTGTCAAACATAAAGTTGTCAATTTGTGTGTTGTTTGGAAATCCAGAAACAACTATGGTACAGTAGTTATTTTGAAAATAATAAAATATGAAAGCTGTTCTCAAAAGAACTGGATATAATATGAAAAGGAGAAATAAGAGAACTTCAATGTGTTGAAAAAAGTACTTATGTATATTGATGACGTTTCGGACATTGTGTCCTTCAGGTCAATCATGACCTGAAGAAGCACACATTGTCCGAAACGTCGTCCATCATGAATATACGTACAGTAAGTACTCTCACTTAAGTTTTTGGTTGTTTGTTTTTCAACACATTGAAGTTCTCTTACAGTATCTCTCCTTTTCATATTATATACAGACTGTGTAGTTATTTTGTGCATGCTTGAATGAAAAAACAGTATTTAATACAGCTAGAGTACAACAATGCAATCTAAAATATTGTAAAATATATAAAATAAAGTCTAAAATATTGGTGTACTTCTAAAATAATGTGTACAAGGTTTTGAACGTTGCAAGCGAATTAGGCCCTTCTCTGGAGAGTTTCACGTCATTTTGCTCTGTGATGAAGGGCCTGACCTCCTACACAAGTATATAAAAATAATAAAAAAGCTGCTAAGTAAAAATAAATGGATACACAGGTATAAAAAGAAATGAAATAAGAGACTTCAATATCTACGTATTTCCATACGTACTGTATGTAAGAAGATGACTTGGCTTAGAGAAGATGCAAAGGAGTTCACTGTTCAGCAAGTCGAACTATCAGGTTGTTCCTTGTCTGGTTTTGGATAGAGATGCCTATTTACTACTCTAATGTCGATATCTCCAAGAGGTGGCACACTTCGATTTCCCCACAAACTTGTTGTTGACAAATCATCAGGTAACACACGAGCATACTCATCTGGTACAAAAAAAATCAAATTATAGTGCAGTGCAAATATCACGTCCTCTCCCATGCCACGCTGCCTGAGGCAAAACAAGCCTGAGTTATCGCCTAGCAGGCATCTAGTTGGGTTTTTTCTCTGACCTGTTATGGTAGACATTGAGTCCATTGATGGTGTCTGGATAAGATTCCATGAAACGTAAAAGAACATGATAACAAAGAGTGTAATGCATAAGTACAGTGGACCAGCAAACACCCAAAACCTATAAAATAAATTATAGGTATTTGATGGTGATAATAATGATGATGATAGTGGTGGTGATAATGATGGTGATGATAGTGGTGGTGATAAATGATGATGATGATAGTGGTGGTGATAAATGATGATTATGAAGATGATGATGATAGTGATGATGATTATGAAGATGATAATGATGATGATAATGATAATAATGATGATGATAGTGGGGGTGATGATGATGAAGATGATAGCAATGATGATAATGATACCGGTAATGATGATAATGATGATGATAATGATGATGATGATGATGATAATAATGATGATGATAATGATGATGATAATGATGGTGGTAATGATGATAATGATGATGATAATGATGATAATGATGGTGATGATAATGATGGTGATAAATGATGATGATTATGAAGATGATGATGATGATAGTGATGATGATTATGAAGATGATAATGATGATGATGATAATAATGATGATGATAGTGGGGGTGATGATGATGAAGATGATGATGATGATGATCATAATGATGATGATGATGATAATGATGATGATGATAATCATAATGATGATGATGATGATCATAATGATGATGATAATGATGATGATAATGATGATAATGATGATAATGATGATGATGATGATAATGATGATGATAATGATGATGATCATGATAATGATGATGATGATGATAATGATAATGATGATGATAATAATGATGATGATGATAATGACGATGACATACCTTTGGGGTAGATAGGTGATGCCAATTTTACTTAGCCAACTTTCTGGTAAGTAAGCCCATAAAATGTACAACCCTAAGAGGGATGGAGTGTAGTATAGTATAACAATAGTTAATTAAGCGATACAAGCTTAATATGGAAAATCTTGACATAGATAAATGACGTTATGACGTGTATATAAATACTGGCATTGAAGATATAATATATATAAAATTCACCAAATAATAAAAAGCTTGCGACATAGAGAACAAAGCCATAAATTGCTCTTTCAGGTGTTGGAGAAGGTGTATGCTCACTCATTACTGTACTGAATGACAAACGACAAAAAAACAAAAACACAGGCACTTCGCGCTAGACAATCACTTGAAAGGCTAATGGTTCTTCCACTGACCATTTGGTGAGCCTACAGGAATTACAGAGCAACCCAAACTGCGAATTTCAAATCTATACAAATTATGATAAATTTATGCGATTTTCAAAACCCGGTCCTATGGCACTATAATGACTATATATAGGGTTTTTTACTACAATTAGTGACTCATTCATTCCCTTTGATATAATTACTGTATTCTGATATATTCGTCAAGAAATTTTTAGTATAATAGCCAAAAAGCAATGAATGCTGGGATATCAACTGACCCAGGATGTTGTTTGGATTTTCTATCTGGCACTGTCAGCCATTTTGAAATTTCTCTAGGAACTTTCCGGAAGAAGGGAGGTAACTTGTTTGAAATTTCGTGTAAAACTCCGATCAGAAAGCAGTGAAGACAATGGTAAGCCCTTTAGATAAACATTTCATAAATTACCCATTTGTTTCCTGTATTGTTTCGTAATGTGCTTCAAGAGATCGAACTGAAGAGCTCTCCTTTCCCGATTTCTCCATTGCACTTCCCTGTCCGGTAACTTGAGCTTTCGAACTTGTTCAAAGCTGTTAGAAAATCGCCACTTATTTAACAATGCTCCCCTGAGCTTTCAGCTGTGTTAGCCTGTTTTCTTTTAAGGCCATGGTTGACGAACGCCCGAATACGATGTTTTTTGTGTACTTTGAAATTAAATATATCAAATCATTGTTTTGTACTTTTGTGTTCATATCTTAGTCTGCTATAAGTTATCACTTTCAGTTCCTTTGAGATTATCCTAGCCATCTTCTGTGGCTTCCATGTACGATAAAGAAGATATATTCCTAAGATATTCTCTATGATTAGCATTTTGCACCAAGTGTGTGGGATATCCTTGAGCAGATATAAAATCGTTTAATATTAAAAATTGTACAGTAATAGAATAGTTGAATACCCCTCCACTTGACCACTTTCATGATATCCATCTGTTCATGGTTACTATCAGTGCCAAATTTTGGAAAACTCACCATATGCAATTGCCTCATTCTTTAAATTTGTACACAGATCAAGTTGATAACAAGCAACACAAACATATACAATTTAAATCTCTGACTTTAAATTTAGAGTTTTAAGTGCACCTTGGTTTGTATTTGTGTCTTTAAATACACGTTCAAAGGTGTATGGGTATTCTATCATAATCATTGCTCCGTTCATTTATTATTATCTTACAAGGTTTTCAACCAACGTTATATGTTTTTGTAGACTGAACGTCAGTTGGACTATGCTTTGGATTTGATGAGGCGTTTGCCTCCTCAGCAAGTCGAGAAAAACCTCAGTGATTTAATTGACTTGGTGAGTGTGCTTCAAAATTATTTCTTTGGTGTATTTGTTGGTTGTGAGTAAACCAAATAATGCCACGGATCCGTCCGACCCTGTTTTTGTGAGACCAAAATAAAATAAATTTTTGTACCTATTATTTACTTTGATCAAAAATTGGTTATTTTTGTGCTTTTTCAACCTCGTAGGCTTTTCACCGGCGAGGCGGGTGAAAAGACTGGGTACGAGCTTGTACTTTTTTTATTTCCATTTTTTCCCGACCGACTGACCCCGAAGTATCAAATTGGTGTGGCCTAATGACAATAATAACAACTATAAATATATTAATTAACTTCTATCCTAGGTCCCAGACCTTTGTGAGGACCTGTTGTCCTCTGTTGATCAGCCTTTAAAAATTGCAAGGGATAAAACAACAGGAAAAGATTATCTTCTTTGTGATTACAACAGAGATGGAGATTCCTATAGGTAAGACTTGTACACTAGCTCGGGCTATGATTTTTTAAGATATAAAAGCAGTGCGTATGGGGTGGATTGGTATACTACTAGTATTATTTCAAATACCTGGTGATATGACTAATTTCATAAATACAGTATTTCACTGGCCAATTGCGAAGCCTTTGATACGGTCGACCATATCAGCGATGATTGGTCACCATTTGTTTGACATCATTCACAAATTCCTGAAACGATGATAGTGGTGTGCATATATCGCCAAAGAATTGATGTGTCGCTACGAGTGGGCGCCACTCACAAGGATGATGTCCACAGATCAATTTCATTATATTTTCGGACCAGATAATGAAGATGATTCAAATAATGAATAATGAACAAATGTCACATCACATTTTGAAAATCCTCGGATGGTCGACTGAAACTTCAATTCTGTTGGCCTTATATGTGATAATCAATTATATTTGGTGGTTCTCATAGTCTATCTGCTGCTATACAGTATGTATGATTTGCAGCATTAGAAGGTCAAGGAGTGTACACATGTCGTTCTAACACAAACTTCATGGTCTATTGAAAACATTAATATTAATTATGAAGCCATTTCACTTCCTGTGATCGTTTTCATGCATGAACAAACAAATTAAAATGGTCGCTCAAACATAAAAAGTTCACAACAAGCAGGAAGCTTATGCTGAAAATTTTGGAATGTTTCTGATTCATCTGCAGCAGTCAATTCGAAGCAGTGTTGTATTAAATCTATGTTGTGAAAACCTAGAGCTTAATTTGTTTATTTTTGTAGGTCACCATGGAGCAACACCTATGATCCTCCACTGGAAGATGGTGCATTGCCTTCGGATAAGCTTCACAAGCTAGAGCAGGATGCAAATGTAGCTTTTGACCAGTACAGAGAGATGTAAGCTATAGGCCACATACTAGTTGATTAACCCAGCTTTGATGACCATTTCCTTTATTTGCATTACCTCTATACCTGGTTAACCATTGATATTATTAGGAGAAGTTTGATGTTGATCATGCCTGGAGCATAAAGGGTTTGAGGGTTTAAGCCAATAATTGAGCTGTCTTGACTTGTCCCAAGCAACACGATAACCAGATAGGCTGTGTTCTTTCTTAGGTACTTTGAAGGCGGCGTTTCATCGGTATATCTATGGGACTTGGATCATGGATTTGCTGGAGTTGTTTTGATCAAGAAAGGTTTGTAATGCCTAGTTTGATTATATTTTGAATCCCATGCCCCACTTGGTAGTATTTGACATTACACAGTTATGATAATCGTCTTTTTTATAATCCTAAAATTCATAGCTGGTGACGGATCAAAGAAAATTAAGGGTTGTTGGGACTCGATACATGTCATTGAAGTACAGGTATAGTGAATATTTGCGAGCTTGGAACTCATGGTTTTCCTTCGGGGCCCCCCGGTTTTCCTCCCTCAGTAAAATCAACACTTAGATTTTAGCTGTGCTCCGTGGTCAGACATGGGTCGTATGGTGGCAGCCTGTGGTACCTTTGACATACTTTCGACTTGGCCACATTCAAGCTGAACATTTTGTAATGTCACACGTCTGTTGTGTCTGTTGATAAGACCATTATAGTGAAATTCATGAAAATTAAATGTCATTTTCTGCTGGCTGACAAATGAATGAAGCAGAAAATTTGTTTCTCGCATTGCTGCTGGGGATTATTCAGAACTTGTGTTTTTGCATTCCTTTTATGACTTAGGAGAAATCTGGCTCTCGTAATGCCCACTACAAACTGACTTCAACTGTTATGTTATGGCTCCAGGTAAGATTGTAGGAAAGGCTTTGGTCTTTATTTTATTTATGTGTTGTCATGCCTTTTTTGAGGATATTTAAATATATGTTTGTTTGGGAGAAGATTTAGTAGGAATTTAGTTTAGTTGAGATGCCATTTTTATACCTTCGCCCCATTATAGACGAACAAGCAAGGCTCTGGTTTAATGAATCTTGGCGGAAGTCTTACTCGACAGGTACACTGTAAAGATATGCTGCTTAAAACACATGACCAATATTTTCAACAACCACAGCTTCAACATGTACACAGGCTTTTAGCCAATATGAAAAATTCTGTCCTGTATCTTTCTCTCTTCCCTAATATTCCAAATAAAGTTGGAAACATGTACACAGGCTTTTAGCCAATATGAAAAATTCTGTCCTGTATCTTTCTCTCTTCCTAATATTCCAAATAAAGTTGGAAATGAAATGCTCAGGGGAAAGTGGCTGCTTCTTCAAGTAACCATGTTGAAAATCAGTTAGATTGCTTGAATAACAATTTTCACTGTTTAATATAATTACATGCTGGTAACCATCTCTTTGTAGATTGAGGCTGATAGCCCAATATCTGAGGCAGGATCTCATATTGTTAACATGGGCAAAATGGTTGAAGTGAGTGGAAGACAATGAACAAGGGAAGGGAGGCAATATATAAAGATAGGGTGGAAGATTAAGAGGTTTGGTAGAAATATGAAAGATTGCATGCACGAGGGAGGGAGGGAGGAAGGGAGGAATGAAGGAGAGAGAGAGGGAGGGAGGGAGGAAGGAAGGAAGGAAGGAGGGAGGGAGGGAGGGTTGGAGGAAGGAAGGAAGGAAGGAAGGAAGGAGGGAGGGAGGGAGGGAGGGAGGGAGGAAGGAAGGAAGGAAGGAGGGAGGGAGGGAGGGAGGGACGGAATGTACAGTAGCCCTCTGATTGCTGGTGAGAGGATTTTAGCATCTACTCTAAGCTTCCACATATGATAGACATCAAAATGTGGCACCAATGAATCTGGATTTGCTAGTGTTTACAATCATTCTTTTTTATGTATACTTTACAATAAAAAATACACATAACATAGAACAGGTTTGGGAACAGAAAATAATTCATCAGCTAATTACTGTATCTTTCAATTATCTATAACTACTTTCTAAATTTGATTTAGGACATGGAAAATAAAATGCGAAATACTTTAAATGAAATCTATTTTGGTAAAACAAAAGATATTGTGAATGCACTCAGGTGAGTGTTGAATGATTTGGTGCAGTATTAAAGGGACAGATTAAATTTGAGTGGCCAATCTTTATGTAGCTTATCAAATGAATACACATATATGTAGTAGTTAAAACATGAGCGGCCGATGTAACTGCCCATAAACATCGACCGCGAATGTTTTAACAAACTTGTAAAATGAGTAGAATATATAATACATACTTTGTTTGGAAGTTGTAGAAACGGTACAAACAAATTATTTTAACTCCGGAAAAGCTCAATTTGAGCAAGTTAACTTTGATAAAACATTGATGTTTTATTAATCAGCAAGTTAACTTTGATAAAACATTGATGTTTTATTAATCAATGTTTTATCCTGGGTTAAAGATGCTGATTAAATATTAATTTCTTTTGAATTTTCTTCATGAATTATTAATGTTACAAGTTTATATATCTATCTACTATCTTGAAGATACAAGCTGTTTTAACTGAGGATATCGAAGGAAAAGTTTATGTAAATCAGAACGAATCTTTATCCTATTTAAAACATATTTAGACTAGACTTTTGTAATATGCAAATGAGCGATCTATGACGTAGCAAGTTGTACACAACATTAGAAAATCATGTATATCTTTCCAATATTATTAAAAGAAATCACTCAAAACTTTGTAATTGCTACAGCTCATGAAACAAAACATTAAAGACAAGCTTCAAGTGATTTCGTTCAATAATCTTTAAGATATACAGGATTTTCCAATGTTGTGTACAACTTGCTACGTCATAGATTATCTCATTTGAGTATCACCTAAGTCTAAATATCTCAAGAAGTAAGTTAAATATGAAAGAGCTGTAAATTGTTATTCCTCGTTGTTTTAAGAGTTCTTTCAAATAAGACAAACATAATTTTCGATTCATTTGCACTTTAATGGTAATTAAATTCGACTAAATTATGTATCATTTATCTCCGGCCTAATATCTTCCCTGTTTATTCTAGGAGTGTACAAAGCTTGGAAGATGCTGGCAAGATGAAAAATATGCAAGCAGAACTCTTTCAGCACTTGAAGAACAGACAAAAATAATCCAGCCCGCTAGCACTGTAACTTTTCAGGAAAATCCGCACTACTATACGCAACAACCATTTCTGATTTCTCAAAGATCTGTCACAATATATCAGAATTATCTCCATCGGCGAGCATCGATTTTTTTCAAGTTGTAACTCAAATAACCGAACCTGCTTTTCAAGTGATTGAGGATTTAAGTCGTTAAATTAAGTGTCTGGTAATTTTTTAGTGCACCTAGATTGTTCTAATGAGTGGAAATCGTTTGGGTTCTTGTGGTTGAAGGCACAGAATAATTACTAACTAGAAGTCCAACTCGTGTGAAAAATGTTATTTTTTTGCATATGCATGCACGTGATTCACCATACTAGCACATTTCCCAGGTAGTTTAGTTGTTTGTTCAAATATAACATTTTGAAAAGGTATATTGGCTAAAACTCGTATTTCTATTTAACAATTAGACAACGAGTCCGAGTTGTCTATGAGCGAATAGTCTACCAAGGCGAAGCCTGAGTTGACTATTCGCTCATAGACAATGAGGACGAGTTGTCTAATTGTTTTAGTAGAAACAAATTAGTGGACTATTACAAATCATGCATTCTCCAAAAAATTGTCCAAAAACTCATCTGAAACCTCCCCAAAACGAGAGTTTTCTGCCATTGTTTTGAACGCGTTTTGCCATCATGGTCTATCACGAATAGACAACGATTGAGTAGCCAATCAGAATGCAGCATTTGTTAAGGAGCATGGTCAGTTTCTACTAAAACTGCATGGAAACATGGAAATTTTGCCGTCTTTTTTGAAATGAAAACTTGGTCTGAAAACTTGGCAAACTTCAAAGCGGTAATAACATTGTTAAATTGGATGATTGCTTCATTATACGAAAAATATAATATGTATTTACTAACCGTTACTGTGCACAAATTTACATAAAGGTGAACAAAAAATAGAACAATGACTTACATACCTGTGCTAAACGTTTTTAGAAAGTTTAAAAATGTAATTTTTTGATCTTTTAAGAAGACATGTATTTCTAAAGTGCTGAGGAATGGTAATTTAGAGCTCTTTCGTATCTCACGTCGTTCTTGAGATATTTAGACTTATGTGATACGCAAATCATAGTCAATCGAGATATGGTCTGGAAACTCAGCTAAAGTCTTTGTTCTATCTTTTTGTTCGTCTTTATGCAATTTTGTGCACGGTCACTGAACCTATTGTATTTTAGTATAATGAAGCAATCATCCAATAGAATCGTTTGGGTTTAATCGCTCAACCGTGTTGTTTAAATATTAATAAACCTAAAACAAAGGATGTGAACGGTGTAAGTACGGTTCAACATCAAAACGTAGCTCATTATAGTCGCTTTGAAGTTTGCCGAGTTTCCAGACCATATCTCGATTGACTGTGCGCAAATGAAGCAGCCGATGACTTAAAGATGTTTTAGAAAATCAAGAAATTAGAAATAGTAAATTAATTTGGCATCACTATTTCGATGTAACTGCTGTAGGATACGAGCTTGACGATCGTCCATGTATCGTCTGTCTCCCCAAGCTCTCTCACATTCACTACAGCACAGTGTATATATGAACACCTTACCGATATATAGTGACTGCCGCATAGACAGTACATATATCAATCAAACCAGTACATCATTGTAACCTTCTCTCTCCATCTGAGTCTCGGTGGCTCAATGGTTAGAGCGTCTCACCGGCAATCAGAAGGTTACAGGTTCGATTCCTGTCCGGGATTCAGAATCAACTAACAAATCTTTTCAAAATGTCCACTAACAAATCTTTTCAAAATGGCGAACACAACGAGATACGCGAGGCGACATTCCCATGGACATAAACATAAATAGTTGTACGAAGACCGAGTTGGATTTCTGATAAGTAACTATTCTGTGCCAAATAGATGCAAACAACCTGTATGTATTTTTATATAACTGCTTAATTTTAGGATTCAATTTCGAGATTCAATTTTCGTATTCTCTTTGGGATTTGTCAAAACAATGCCTGAAATTTGTTTAAATAGCACTCAATTGACTTGTTTACATTCATTTTCTTTATTAATTTATTTTCTCTTCTCTGGTCTGATCCTCTTGGCGTATATTCCACACGTTTGTTTCCATGGTCCAATTTGGGAAAGTCTTAAAGTGCCACTAAACTCAAAATTTTTTATTGTCTTATTTGGAAGAACTTTTAAAATGATAAAGTAACTTCTTTTGAGGATTTTCGTTTCTTCGCTTTCTTTTTGAGATATATCAGTTTGTTTGATATGAAAAATGTCCGGAATCTACGTTACACATATTCACATAATATATCTTTGCGTTCATCAAACAAAAACACTAAAGTGTGAATAACATGTGTGCGTGTTTCTCCCAACAACACCAAACCACTCGATTTTAAAGGATTTCGTTCGAGAATGAAAGAGATACACACATTTCTCCAATAAGTCATGTATGTGTGACGTAAATTCCGGGCATTTGCATATCAAACAAACTGCTATATCTCAAAAAGAAAGCGAAGAAACGAAAATCTTCAAAAGAAGTTACGTTATCATTTTAAAAGTTCTTCCAAATCAGACAATAAAAAATTTTGAGGTTAGGGGCACTTTTGGATATTATTGTAATCACAACTTTTTTATACCTTATTGCTAGTGATTAAATTATGTTTCTTTGGAATTTTGTAACTGGTGTTTTATTTTTTGGGATGCTTTTGTTTCTGTGGTTTCAGATAATTGACAAAAGTGGGTGTCCATTAGAGTATAATTAAGCAAAATTATTTGCCATAATGCGTTTCACATGCCTTCGGAGAATTAATGGCGATTAAAATATAATATAAAATGGCTGCCAGTGCTGCCAGATGGAAAATCCAAACATTCTCAGGTCCGTGATATCCCAGCATTCATTGCTTTTTTGGTGGAAAATTTGGAAAATTTCTCGAGTCAGAATGCAGTAATTTTATCATTTTAAGAGAATGAATATATAGTGCCATAGGACCGGAATTTTAAAACTTGCATAAATTTATCAAAATTATTTGAAATTGGTACCAAAAAGCAACAAAGACAACAACTACTCTTCGTGTAAGTTATTTTTTATTTCATTTTAATAGTTTACAGTGTATTTAAAACAGATTTTGTCGTAACTTGTCATAGAGTTTATACAATGGTAGTAAATCCAAACAGAGGGCGGAGTCTGGGTACGAGTTTTGCTCAAACACTGGTATAATATAATATAATATGTAATGTAATATTGCATTACATTGCATTACATATTTAATTACATGCAATGTAATGTAATATGTAATATGTAATGTAATGTAATGGAATAGAATAGAATAGAACAGAATACTATGGAATAGAGTGGAGTGGAGTGGAGTAGAGAGTACAATACAATACAATACAATACAATAGATTTGGTTTCCTGTGATACTATCAGTCAATTTGAAACCCTAACTCTAATCCAACCTTCAATTCTAAACCCCCGCCTAGAGTGTTATCCCCGCCTAAAGCGACTTAACCTGCGTGGTAGGCGTTACGTTTGGGTTCGCCTCTCCATTTCCGCCCCACGCAGGCTAAAAGTGACTAATCCCCAGGATTAGATTTCTGGGCGTTGTTCCGCTTCCTGTTGGGCTCGGCATGAATCGGCATAACAAATTATTTCCGATACATTCCGATTGATTCAAGACCTCGAAAAGATTCTTGAAACTATGGTCGCGTAGAATCGGTGTTTTTTCCCCCGTGTATTTGTTGGGAAGACGTGGAATTTTGTGAGCTATTTAAGAATTTAATACACTTTGATTCGATGGTTGTTGTCGCAGGAATGGATGACGATTTGAATAGCATCCCTGTGAAGGCGTTTTACGACAGGTGAGATCATTGAGACGATATTTAATTGTGCTTTATTGGTTGTATCTTCAATATAAAACAATGCCGAAATTCACGACTGTTTTTAGAGATGTGATATGCGTGAACTTGGACCGTAGCATGAGTGTCGAAGAGCTGTCGAAGTACGTTCGAGACTTATTCAAATTCATACCAACCCAGGAATTGACGATAAAATGGGTTGACGAAGAAGGTGGGTGAAGAATGAAGAAATTTAAATAACGAGGGGAGATAATTTGATACAAAAAATGTTTATAATTACTGCGACTAATCCATTTAGGTGTCTCTGTAACGTCATTAAAATCTTGGAAAAGTGGAACAATAGTTAAACCATTTATAAGCATCTATCTCTTGTCTTTAATGAAGTATTTCGATTAGATATATCTTGTATTACACAAGTATTATCTCGAAATTGGTTTATCTATTATTGCCCGACAAAGCGAAAGGGCAAGAGGTCATTTGAAAGATAATGCTTTGAGTTTGAATTGGTGAAATTCAATTAGAAAAATAAACAGCAACAGCTTTTAGCATTCTTTTGAAAATGTTGGTGTTGTTTCTCAGACTGAGACTCGATTTCTCGTATCATTTACAATGCATACCTGATAAGGACACACTACCGAACGCGATATATACAATAAGTTAGTGCAGTTATTTTGGATCACATTCATTTCTTTTGTTTATTTGTTACTGGTATTTAAAATGCAACAACCCCATATGTAGACATTAAATCTATACCATCCACAATTGAAGATGAATCAAAATGAAAATTTTTAATACTGTATACTATATACTATTCCTGTTTATTAAAACGAACTGTAGTTTTTAATCCAATTCAGGCCAGGGTCATGAAGTGAGGTCACTATCTATTAAAGGTGGCCATCCAGTCCGTTCTGCGCATGTCCACGTTTCTGTTTACATCGTTTGTTTACATTGCATTATATAAACATTGAACATGAAGTATTGCAGATTTTTTTCACACGCTTGAGCTTTTCCGCCTAAAAAGCGTGTCATAAAAAGTTGTTTGGTTCCTACATGTGGATAATATATCAAACTACCACTCGTGCCTTCGACACATTTAACGAATACTCGCTTTTGAACTGTCGCAAATCTATTCCGTTAAAGTTTGTTGACATGTGGGGTCCCCAACGTTTGAAATATCACACATGCGCCGAACGGACTGGACTGCACCTTTAAGAGTTGACTGTCGATCATCGGATGCAGTGTGGCAGGTGCAACGTTTCCTCACCAAAATAGAAGAGTACTTCATCTATCGTATGTGATATAGCGCTTAGTATATTTTTAAACTGAGCAACTGCAGAACAACTCTAATATATTATGTTAATATTAAAACATATGACTTTAATATTAAAACAGTTCAAAATATAAATTTTTCATGAATATTTAATTTTTTCAAAAACAAATGTTTCTTAAATGAAAGTTCTTTGTCATCTTACTTGAGAATGGGTATTAGTTTTCTTCTAATCGATTTAGTTTTAGAGAAATTTGGCTTTGTTTATCGTATTTTTGTAAATGGAAGGCCGTTATTTTTGTTCTGATTGTGGGCGAATACGGTCGCTCCATTATTTTTTATGTCATTGAGTGATACAAACACTACACAAAGAAACCCTTCACAATAGCATGACAATAGCATGGTCTTAGTCTATTGTGCAGGATTTCTATTCACGCTATTGTGAAGGATTTCTTTGTGTAGTGTTTCTATCACAACTGCCTCGTCCCCAGTCGCTCGCGTACAAATTACGAGAGCCGGCGTGCGGAAATTTGAGCTGAAGGGCGCGCGCACGAGGAACGACGGGAAGGGGAGAAAGCGAGAAGCTTTCTAAAATTTTCATTTATCGCCTTCCTATCGACCATTGCTGGCACTCTCTATTGCTAGCCTGCGCCGCCCGCCTGCCCACTCCCGATTAAGAGCCTGCGGAGGAGGCAGTTATCACTCAATGATGTTAAAAATTAGTGGAAACAACCGCATTCGCCCGCAATCAGAAGAAAAATGGTGCTCTTCAATTTACAAAAATACAATAAACAAAACCAAATTTCTCTCAGACTAAAAAGATTAGAAGAAAACTAATACCCATTCTCATGTAAGGTGACAAAGAACCTTCATTTAAGTAACAATTGTTTTTGGGGTAGAGTGTCCTTTTAAATTGGCTATACAAAGTCATCATCTAATGGTTGATGGTTTTCAAATTGTTTCAAAGGTGACCCATGTAGTATTTCTTCTCAAGACGAGTTGAACGAAGCCGTAAGATTATTTGATGTCAACAAAGAATCACAATTAGTTATCCATGGTATGTACTGTTACGTGTATGTCTTCCAATACCATCCAGACTGTTGTCCAGATTGACTTACTATGCCTTAATGATAAGTTTTAGTACTACCTATAGTAAGGCTAAAAAACAAATAAAACTGGGTTTCCTATTTCTTATTGCAAACACTTAGGTAGGGTAGGTTGTGTTTTTTTACCCCCTTTATATTTACTGCTATTTAGTGAATTGAAGCTTAAACGCAATATCGGAAAAATGTCCCAGACGGGAATGGAACCCGCAACCTTTTGATCTCCATTTGGATGCTCTAACTATTGAGCTACTAGGACTCAGAGAGAAGGCTACAATTGTGTACTAGTTTGTATGTACATCGGGGTTGCCAGTTTGATTCTCGTCTGGGGCTCAAGCAAACAATTCACTAAATTGAAATAACGAAGCTGCAAGTCACTAATATTTACTGGTATTTAGTGCCCATGCATGACAATCAGATATTAATAATGTAAAAATTATAATCTAAAAATATCATAATGTTATTGTTTGCCAAAGGGATATTGAAGAACTGGTGTCTTTCCTTCTTTGCACGCAATGCAAACAGGAAGTATTGTCTTGTATTTCTTCAATTCCTAATCAGTTTCTGCTTCCTCTGTTGCACAGGGGCCATATCATCATCTTCCCCTTTGGGGATTGGTCCCTGTGCATGCGGTGACTGCATACACTGAAAGTATAACTGCAATTGTGGGGGCCAAAACCATGTAGGGTCAGAAAACTGGAAAACCCAGGTTGTTTTTTTGGCCTACTGTATAAGCATACCATATTTGAGTGGTTAAGCACCCACCCCCACATTTCTAATTTTCACCAAAACAAGGGGAATGGGCACTTACGTGAAATTAATTTAGGATTTTAAATTAGAAGCTGTTAAATTAATTTACACAAATTAAATAATAAATTAAATTAATTTACATAAATTAAATAATAAATTAAATTAATTTACACAAATTAAATAATAAATTAAATTAATTTACATAAATTAAATAATAAATTAAATTAATTTACACAAATTAAAGCAAACAGTTTAAAAATCAACTTCATTAAACCCTGTAGTATTCAGAGGAACTCCAGAGGAACCAGGAAAACTTTGTGAAGGTGAAACAAGTAAGTAATTAGTGGTAGATACAGCATTGATCAATTCAATGATAACTAATTTAATGTAAGTTTTGAATCTTTTGATCAGGGAGTTGAGTTCTAGAGAAGCCAGTGTATAATTTTGAATTCTTACAATATGTGGGCTCTTGTAGTTGTTATGAGGTATACTCAATGCCAGTGTGTGAAGTTAGTAAATGATGCCTAAAATAGGACAGGGCTTTTCAAAAAATTCATAGTTTCCATACCATTAATGTACCATAACCTAAGCTGTGTTTGGGAATTGGAAAAAATGTTGGAATTTAATAACTATAGTGCCATACCACTGTCCATTGTACAATAGTAATGAAGCTAGGATCAAGGTGAAGGGGCAGTACCTTGAAGACATTTGTGTACATGGTAAACCTACAGAGAAATTGATGTCAGTTGCATCACAAATTGACATTGGACAAATCACTCCTTATGGCAAGATCAGCGTACAGGGTGCTGTTAATTGGAGAGTTAATGGAGCTCCCATTTCCAAGTCACCCATGTAGTCCATAGTATTGAAGCTATGGCCTTGTCTGCAATTAAAAAGCTGCCAATAGAAGACTGGTTTCTGGAAACATATTGTCCACAATTCCTGTCCTACACAGAATCCAACAGTCTTGCTCCTCCTTCTCTTTCTCCTCATCTTGCTCCTCCTGTTTCTCCTCCTGTTTCTCCCTCTGCTGTTGCTCTTCCTCTTGCTGCTCCTTCTCTTCCTCCTCTTGTTTCTCTTGCTCCTCGTCCTCTTGCCTCTCCTCTTGCTGCTCCTTCTCCTCTTCGTCCTCTCGCTCCTCCTGTTGCTCCTCCCTCTCTTTCACCCACTGTCGTTGCTCCTCCTCTTGCTCCTCCTCTTGCTCTTCCTTTCTCTCCCCCTGCTGTTGCTCCTCTTCTTGCTGCTCCTTTTCCTCTTGCTCCTTCTCTTGCTCTTTCTCCTCCTCTTCCTCCTCCTCTTGCTCCTCCTCCTCTTCCTGCTCCTTCTCTTCCTCTTCCTCCTCTTGCTCCTCCCCCTCTTTCTCCTCCTCCTCTTGCTCCTCCTCTTCTTCCTCCTCCTCTTCTTCCTCCTCCTCTTCCTCCTGCTCCTCTTGTCCATCATGCTCCTCCTCCTCTTACTCTTACTCCTCCTCTGCGGAAAGAAGTCGTTCAAACTTCGAGGCTCAGCTCTACGTGAAGTGCAGATGCGACTTGTCTCCCGGTAGAGATTGGGGAAAAGAATGGCACCGAAAATTATCTGTCTGGCTTAATCGATAAACCGAGAAAACCCGATGTTTTATCGAAACCGATTTTTGCTTCGAGAGAAAAACCGAAAAAAACGGAAACCTGGGGGGAAAAGTCGACAAATCGGCGAAGTTTGGCTCGCGAAAACGGAACCGCGTATCGTCGCTTCAAAAAATGATCCATCTGCATACGTCATATACTACATGTATTCAATCCCAGTCTTTCCCTATTTTGTAACGTTAAACTATCCCAATGGACAAACTTTGACAGTTGATAGCTCGAAGACTATGCAGCAGATTCACTTGAAATTTTCAGTGAACGCTCCTGCCGTGCTACTTTGTTCGTTAGAGCAAAGAAATGCTAGCAATTTGTTCACTTCATAGACACTTTAAGTAAGAGTACTTACGTATATTTATGGACGACGTTTCGGACGATGTGCCTTCAGGACAGATAGAGATGAGATCGTCTGAAACGTTGTCCATTAATATACGTAAGTACTCTTACTTAAGTATTTTTCGACACATTGAAGTTCTCTTATTTCTCCTTTTCATATTATATCCAGTTCTTTTGAGAACTTAGCAGCTTTTATATTTATTCTTGTTTTAATAACTTTGTTTTAAATAATTTTGTTGTAAATCTATTAAATCTAAGATAAATATATCGTATTTAACATAAATGTCTTTGAAATTGAGACACATGAAATCTTGCGTGGGTTACATGTTTTCTTGCGGTATATTGTTTGTAACAGGTACGAAATAGGTTTACTCGGTTTTTTACCACAGTATTTTCAAAATATTATTCGATATTGTTGTTTTGGTTGCCAAGTGAAAGTGATGTGGATGGCGAACCACATTATGCCTCAATCATCATCAATTTTGTCCCCTCAAGGGTTGTCGGGTCGTCTCAACACTGCTCTCCACTGTCTTCTATCACCAACTCTACTCAGATCCACCACTTTACCATCATCTCGAACACAATCCATCCATCGCTTTCTCGGTCGCCCTCTCTTCCTTGTTCCCGTCTTCCTGCGCTATGCTGACCATCTTACAAACTCGTCCTCTTCTTTTCTCTTCACGTGTCCGTACCACCTCAGTCTACTTTCTCTTATCTTCTCTCTCAGTTCCGTCACCTTCACTCCCTGCCTTATGTCTTCATTTCTCATTCGCTCCCGTCTTGTCACTCCTCCAATTGCTCGCAGACATCTCATCTCCACTACTTCCAGCTTCTTCACATGTTCTTCCTTCACTGCCCAAGACTCTTATCTTCTCTCTCAGTTCCGTCACCTTCACTTCCTGCCTTATGTCTTCGTTTCTCATTCGCTCCCGTCTTGTTACTCCGCTAATTGCTCGCAGACATCTCATCTCCGCTACTTCCAGCTTCTTCACATGTTCTTCCTTCACTGCCCAAGTCTCTACACCATATAAAACAACCGGTTGTGCCTCAATAATAAACCAAAATGGACTAAGACTTACCTTTCTATAACAATTACTTACAAATATCGGACAAAAAGGTTTCCTGTTTCAGCAAACATTCTAGTCTTGAAATCCAACTCAACATTCCCCGATAATATTTTTCAAATAGTGTAACAGCATTTTCTTTGTGTGTTCTCAAAACGTTTTCTGTGATTCCTTCATTAACATGTGATGTGATTGGATTTCGATTTTGCAATCGGATTCCTTTCATATTCAAAAAGAAACTATTAATAAATTAAAGCCACGCAGGCTTTATAATTAATACCTAATTATGTCTTAATCTGTGGTAAATATATTCTAATACACTGATGCACCAAAGCGCGGCTAGAGATCAAAGATTTTGTCAAGGAAATGTGTTGTATATATACACTGATGTTGTGAATGTGAGAGAGCTTGGAGTAGACAGACGATACATGGACGATCGACAAGCTCAATTCCTCTTCCTATCACATATAGGCTAGTGAAAAAAGCAATCCTACATATTATAGGCTAGTTTCTATAATGCACTGCCATCTTCTGCCAGAACAATGGCCAGCCATTGTGCTGCCACAAAATGCCATTGTTCTGGCACAAGATGGCACAATGACCAGTCGAAGTCTGGCACTAGTCAGTGGAATCCCCCGCACCCCCAGACCCGGGGAAGACCAGGGATTTAGACCCGACTGACATCTAAATAAAGCTAAATCCCCGCATATCGTGGCATGTTTTTGTGTCTATAAACCACTCTTCTCATCCCGACCCTACGAACTACACGACGGACGCAGCTCAACGCGGCCGAGTCGAAGGTTTAGTCGAAGGCGCCACAGGCTGCCTGCGCCAAAAGTTAGGGAGGGAGGGAAACCGGAGAAAAACCCTCGAAGCACGGGAGAGAATCAATAACTCTACTCACATAAATCTCATGAAGCTCAGGAATCGAACGAGGTAGTCACCCATCCAAGTACTAACCTCGTCCGATCAGGCTTAACTTCAGAACTCAGCGGTGAGAAGCCAAATGAAGCCTAAAATAAGACCGCAACTTTCCAATGTCCCCACTTATTACTGGTAATAAGGTAATAATCATTTTATAGAGACAACCTATGCTGTTGTGAGGTACTGTCGTTTGCATATAGGCTTCCTTACTGTCAGACGCTTACTTACTAAGCCCTGTATAGAGACAACATATACACTTAATATAGCAATAGGGTAATGGTAATATGGTAATAAGGTAATAAGCCAACATATACACTATACTGCAGTAACATGATGGATGGTAGCATAATATAGCAATAGGGTGATTGGACATCAAATCATAATTTCTGATGCATGATTCTGCTGCGAGAGCAATTCTATACCCAATTCAAACGATGATGATATACTTGAACGCTATGGTTTTATCTATAGGTTTTAGGTTTTATCTATAGCTATAGGTTTAGCTGTAGGTTTTATCAACTATTTCACTGAAATGCTCAACCAGTTTATCGCAAGGAATCAGAAAAGAAATCCATATTTCCAATTTGACGTCACCCTCATTAGCATTCAGACAGACAAACCTTTCTAGAACTTCAACGCAAAGCTCAATTGCCATTCAACCATTCGCTTCATGTAGAATCTCTAGCAGTGATATCATATTTACAGGGACTTTAACAATGTTCGCGAATCCTAAAAACTAATCCAAGGCTGAATAAGTAATTCCTTCAGCTTAATATCACCTGTCACAAGGCGTTTTAATCATGTATAATTAATTCCTGTTGTTTATTATAATTGTGTCGTTTAACCCATATGTTGACAATATGTCTGATAGACAATCTTGTATATTATTATCTTTCACATTAGTACAGATGATACCAGCTTGGCTCGAACAAGTTGTGAATAACAATATAATATTGGCCGGAAAACGTATCATTGGCATTGTTTTTCATGTTGAAAATGAGTTTGTCAACATTGTGGTGTGGTATTTATTTCACAATTGACCAATTGTGGCTATAAAATTGTCGTATATATATATATATATCAGCTGTGTTGAATTAAAATAGAAAGGATTATTACGAGAATCTGAAATTGAAAGATATTGCAGACCATGTGTGTGTGACAACTAAGTGTCGTTAACTTTGACATGCAATTGAAATGAATTTACATCGGAGTGAACTTGTAGAAACTTGGCTTGTCTGGTCGATACGGTGTGTTAAAATCGTTGGAGAGTTACAACCATGGTAGGCAAGAGGTTTTCGGGCAGTAACAGCGATAATGCCATCAAAAGTGAGCTGGAAATTGGGTTGGCAAGAGCGTCTGTCGATCTAGGTGAACTGGACTATTCGCCAACCTTCCCAAATGCTTGGAAAAGCATTCAAAGTTTAGGGAGATGTGACTCGAGTAGAAGAAACAAGCGATACACTGTTGGATGTTTTCCATATCCCGGCTTAGCAACGAGTCTACAGTTCCCATCCTCAGACGAAACTGGTGATGTTACAGCTTATGTGGAAGAGAGAAAACGTGGCTCTTTGACAGCGAAGAAAAACGCTAATTTTCCTAAAAGAAAGAGGTTTTCATCTGGGTTAATTTTGGGACTGTTTATGAAAAAACAGAACTTGAATCTTCAGGTGTACCAACAAGAAAATACTGCCGCGAATGACGAAAGACAGATACACAAGATAATTTCCGCACCTAACGTATCAAAGCCAGAGAGGAACGCAACCGGTACCAACATCTGATATATCGTAGTGTGTTGTTGGGTTCAATCAATTTCTAGCAGAGAAAATAGTCGATTGTGTAGTTTTAGTTGAGATAGATTTTTGTTATTTTATTTCTGCTTTGACGTCTTTATCGTAAAATTTGATTTCATGATGATATCGTAACTGATAATACATGGACGATCGTCAAGCTCATAACCTCAGAAAAATTAGTCCTGGACAGGAATCAAACGGATTGCCGGTGAGATGCTCTAACCATTGAGCTACCGAGACTCGGATGTCGATAGTCAAATACAGCGCACATTGATGTCTTTTATGTCTATTCCTGTAATTTGTTTATTCTGTCTGTCTATCTGTTTCCTTTCATTAATTTGTTCCTTTATTCATTAATGATTCCTTTGTTCATTAATTTATTCCTTTGTTCATTAATTTATTATTTTGTTCATTAATTATTAACTTTGTTCATTCATTCCTTTGTTTATTAATTTATTCCTTTATTCATTAATTTATTTCTTTGTTAATTGATGTATTGCTTTATTCATTAATTTATTTCTTTGTTCATTAATTTATTCCTTTCATTCATTTATGAATAAAGGAATTTATTCATTAATTTATTCCTTTGTTCATTCATTCATGAATAAAGGTATTAATTAATTTATTCCTTTCATTAATTTATTCATTTGTTCATTAATTATTTCCTTTGTTCACTCATTCCTTTATTCGTTAATTTATTCCTTTATTCATTAATTTATTCCATTGTTCATTAATTTATTCATTTGTTCATTAATTTATTCCATTGTTCTTTAATTTATTCCATTGTTCATTAATTTATTCTTTGAGGAATAAATCAACTTTGAGCTGTCGAGCAAACTCTAACATGGCGGCATCCAGAAGCATAAATACGAGAATAAAAACGTTATTTCTCGAGTGCAAGAGCAGATACCGTAAAACTATTAACATTTCTAAACATTATACTTGAAGGCCTTTTTCACTACAGTTCCCTCGTAAGGTCTTTACAGATGAGTGCTATGCGACATCAGCGACGGGTTTTTGAGATATGAGAACGTGTTTAGAAGTTAGAACTTCATCGATGTCCATCACTGATTCAATCACACATACAGTGCACCAACATTTTAGAGTTTTTGAATTGTATTTCTATACTGCCTATGCAACAAAACCATTTTACTTCCACTCACGTGTTTAGTTCATTGATCCTGCACTGCTGATTATTTATAATATTCTAAAACATTTCTCCAAAGGAAATATATATCGAAGAGGAGCAAGACGGTGGAGGAAGATTTACAAAATCAATGGTCATTCCTTCGTGGCTAGAAGATTTAGTCGAGTAAGAATGCCTTTTAATCCATTGGTCATTATTTATGGAGAATAGATTAAGTCCTGAAAAAAGTTTTTATAGTTTTATGGCCCAGCACTTTTTCTTCTGCCCCTCCCCCCTACCTGGTGGAATTAATGACAGCTCCCTAAGACCGCTCACGACCTTAGGAATCTCTAAAAAATTCAGTAAACCTTATAAATCCACCATCTTCCCCGTATATCATTCAAGCGTTGTCTATTTTTTCTTCTTTTTTTTGTATAGTTAGCACAATGTGCGTACTGCAGTGATATTATCTGGGGTCTGGGAAGACAGGTTTGTGTTTGACTTAATACTTTCAACGGTTACAGTATGAAAATATTAGAGATTGTACACTATATACAGTATATATACAATCTTCGGTCAATGTAGCTCAATGGTTAGAGTATTTATCTCAATGGTCACTTGTATGTTAAATGGTTAGATCGTCTCACTAGTCATCAAAAGGTTACAAGTTGTACTCATATGTAACCTTCGCTCTATCATCTTAGTCCATGTAGCTCAATGGATAGAGCATCTCACTGGTCATCAGAAGGTTACAGGTTGTACACATATGTAACCTTCACTCATCATCTTAGTCCATGTAGCTCAATAGTTATAACATCTCACTAGTCATCAGAAGGTTACAGGTTGTACACATATTTAACCTTCACTCTATCATCTTAGTCCATGTAGCTCAATGGTTAGAGCATCTCACTAGTCATTAGAAGGTTACAGGTTGTACACATATGTAACCTTCACTCATCATCTTAATCCATGTAGCTCAATGGTTTAAGCATCTCACTGGTCATCAGAAGGTTACAGGTTGTACACATATGTAACGTTCACACATCATCTTAGTCCATGTAAGCTCAATCGCTCATTATATAGCTCAAAATCCATAGGGATATTTTAAAATAAATAATAAAATAAAATCTACTGGAGATTGCCAAATAAATATGTTAGTATCTATATGTGTTATTATCTACTGCACCAAAAAAATTCGAATGGTAAACGGGCGAGGGGTTGTTGCGTATACGTATTTCTTGTTATAATTGTTTAAATGCGACTTGAGTTGTAGTGGTTTGCTTAATGCTAACAACGTTTTTCTTATTGGTCACCTTTAGGGTTACAAATGTTTAGATTGCCGGGTTATCGTTCATAAGAAATGCCACAGGCTTTTGCGACATGACTGTGAGCAAATTCGAGTAAGTTGTTCTCGATTAAACTGAAACTTTGCGTAGTAATAAAGATTGTTATTTTGCATTTTTACTGAGATATAGATTACAGATTGCTCATTAAAGTATTTATGAAACGACAATTAAGTTTAAAAAATGTCAAAAAATGTTATTGTTTTATTTGGAAGAACTTAAAATGATAAAGTAACTTCTTTTGAAGATTTTCGTTTCTTCGCTTTGTTTTTGAAAAATTTCAGAAAAATTTCATATGCAAATGTCTGTAATTTGGTCACACATGCATAATGACTTATCAGAGAATGTTATATATATTTGCCTTCATGAAATGAAAATACTAAAGTGTGAATAACATGTGCGCGTGTTTCTCCCACAACACCAAACTAATTGATGTTAAAGGATTTCGTTTGAGAATGAAAGTGATACACAAACTTCTCCGGTAAGTCATTATATGCGTGTGTGACGAAATTCCAGACATTTGCGTATCAAACAAACCGAAATATTTCAAAAACAAAGCGAAGAAGCAAAAATCTTCAAAAGAAGTTACTTTATCGTTTTAAAAGTTCTTCCAAATCAGACAATATATTTTTTTGACGTTATAGACATTTTAAATGAACTTTTAAAATAACGAAGAATTGTAATGTAGTGCTATTTTATTTCGCTTAAATAGGAGCCTTCTTCTTGCATTCTTCAACTAGTACCATGAATTCAGGTTTATTAATAATGTCGTCGTAGTATAAAGTTACAGCACATAGAAATAACTCTTTTGGTTTTGAACTTAAATTTGACGTTTTTTCGCTGTAATTTTCAGAATCAGAATACAGCATATTCTTCACTGCCTCCCAACTCTGGCGTTGGGGGAAAACTAGGAAAGGACAACGATAATACAGGAATTAAACGAAGTAAGTGATTACAATTGATGGTACCAAAACACTGATCTCAAAAATAGGACTGGATTGAGCTTTCTATTGTATCTGATGAGCTGATTTTGAAGCTTGCATATTTGCATAATGTAAATTTTGACGAGAGATCATTAGAAGCTCCGAGTTTGCAAGCAAATCAAACTGTGACGCTAGCAAAATAGGTTTAGTGTCTGGCCAATATAGTTTCTTTGTTAACATTAAATGCATAAAATCTTGAACCTAATTTGACGTCTCATATTAGGTTTCTCTCACTGGATAATTAGAGCCAACGGCGGCCATTACTAAGGGACCAAAGTCGCAGTAAATATGTAGGTAGGCCATGAATCGTTTTACCCAGTAATTTGAAAAATGTCTTCCGGTCCTCTTTATAGTAAAATTATTTATTTTGTCGATGGTAAGAGCACATAATCCAACAAAAAACCTCATAGGATCCTCAGTTGGTCCCTTAGTAATCGCGGACTTCCGGCTTCATGTTCTGAACAATAGTTGCTCGATCCAGTCTTCTTTCGAGATCAGTGTACCAAAAAGATGGCGGCTGTACATTTTTCCAGAATGCTTTGCGACCTTAAATCACTTGTAATAACAGCTAAACATTGTTACCTTGTAAACATGAATTGAATACGATTAAAATTCTTGCTGTTTATTACCAATTTTTTTTTTTTTGTTATTTATAAATATTCTATATTAGACAAATAGTTAAACAGTGGAATGTTTCTTTGATTTGATATTTTCTTCTTATAAATAATAAAAAAAATGGTGGTCGTTCAAATGTGTAAATTATGCTTTTTTTCCTTCAGCAAAGAGTGACAGTCCTCAACGTCATCGTAAGGGGCTTGTTCCATCGCAATTTAATTCTTTCAGCTCGTCAAAAATGGTATGTTAACTTTGCTTTGCTTTGCTTTAGTTTACTTTGGTTTGGTTTGGTTTGGTTTGGTTTGGTTTGGTTTGGTTTGGTTTGGTTTGGTTAACTTTACTTTGCTTTACTTTACTTTACTTTGCTCTACTCCACTCTACTCTACTCCACTCTACTCTACTTTGCTTTGCTTTACTTTACTTTACTTTACTTTGCTTTACTTTACTTTACTTTGCTTTACTTTACTTTGCTTTACTTTACTTTACTTTACTTTGCTTTGCTTTGCTTTACTTTGCTTTACTTTGCTTTACTTTGCTTTGGTTTACTTTACTTTACTTTGCTTTGGTTTGGTTTGGTTTGGTTTGGTTTACTTTACTTTACTTTACTTTACTCTATTCTACTTTACTCTACTCTACTCTACTCTACTCTTTACATTACTTTACTTTACTTTACACTTTACTTTACTTTACTTTACTTTACTTTACTTTACTTTACTTTACTTTACTTTACTTTACTTTACTTTACTTTACTTTACTTTACTTTACTTTACTTTACTTTACTTTACTTTACTTTACTTTACTTTACTTTACTTTACTTTGCCTTGCTTTGCTTTGGTTTGGTTTGGTTTACTTTGGTTTGCTTTACTTTACTTTACTTTACTTTACTTTACTTTACTTTACTTTACTTTGCTTTGCTTTGCTTTGCTTTACTTTACTTTACTTTGCTTTACTTTAGTCTCCAAATGGAAGCCGTTTTCACGTGAATGTTGACGATTTTGACTTCATCCGCGTCATAGGAAGAGGAAGCTATGCGAAAGTTTTGTATGTAAGTGTCTTTTTGAACCAGTTCTTTCCAAAAACTCTTTAGTCTCCCCATACATGTTAATACAGTTTGTTTCGAGTATTATTTCAATATATTCTCACGATAAAATTGTTATTCTATTCTATTATAACTTCTTCAAGGTTAATCACAAGAAGACTGCTCGGAAATATGCGATGAAAGTTGTCAAGAAAGAACTGGTGAATGATGATGAGGTAGGTCTGTGTTCTTTAGAGCTGCGCCTTTGAATAAGGTGTGAACGAGATACAGTTTATTTATTGATTAAAGTGATACTCCAGCCAAAATACAAATATAGTTCATATGAAAGATCTTACTGACTTTAGTTTATTTCCAAAGTTTCAGCATTCCTATCAATTTAGTTAAGAAGATATGGTTAGTTGAAGTTGGAGAGTTTGTCCAATTTCAACGCTATATTTGTTTCTCAAATAAGACGACACTGAGTGATTCTATCTCGTATTTTGCCTAAGAAGCTCCTCTACTTTCCTGCATGAGGAACTAAATAGTTTATTTCGACTATTTCTGGTCAAAAAACATTCACAACAGCTTGATGTGATCGCCATCAAAACAACTCCATCACTCTGTGACGTCATATTTTTAAAACCAATATGGCGTCAAAATCCTCAAATTTTCAACTTCAACTAGCCATATCTTCTTAACTTAATTGATAGGAATGGCTGGAGTATCCATTTAATTAACGTATTTGTGAACAGTTCTTTTTTATTTTTCTCGACAGGATATTGACTGGGTGCAAACAGAGAAACACGTATTTGAAATCGCGTCAAACCATCCCTTCCTGGTCGGACTTCATTCTTGTTTCCAAACGCCTAGCAGGTTCGGGGATTCCTTCTAGTAAAAACATTTAAAATATTTAAAAATAAGCTCGCAATTTTATTAAATAATATTAAAGATATCATACCAATAAATAATCGTGAAATAATCTAATTTTCCAGATTATTCTTCGTCATCGAATTCGTCGCTGGAGGTGATCTTATGTTTCATATGCAGAATCAAAGACGACTCCCAGAAGACCATGCTAGGTTGGTACTCACCACATTCTGAACTCACCGACCACCATCGCAATACGGAATAAGACTTCACATCAGCTGATCATTTTTTCTTTCTCTGTAGATTTTATTCAGCCGAAATCGCTTGTGCACTGAATTTCCTTCATGAAAAGGGTTAGAGATGATTTTGCTTTTTATTTCAATTCAAATAATGTCTGTCTGTCTGTCTGTCTGTCTGTCTGTCTGTCTGTCTGTCTGTCTCTGTCTGTCTGTCTGTCTGTATCTGTCTGTCTGTATCTGTCTGTATCTGTATCTGTCTCTGTCTGTCTGTCTGTCTGTCTGTCTGCCTGTCTGTCTATGTCTGTCTATGTCTGTCTGTCTGTCTATGTCTGTCTGTCTGTCTGTCTATGTCTGTCTGTCTATCTAGTTTCTGTTAAAACGATTAGATTATTCGCTATCAATTTCTATGAGGCGTTAACTCGGGCATTGCCTAATTGTTTATTAGAAAAATCCTTTTTTTGTTAAAGTGCCCCTGACATCAAACTTTTTTATTGTCTTATTTGGAAGAACTTTTAAAATGATAAAGTAACTTCTTTTGAAGATTTTCGTTTATTCGCTTTCTTTTTGAGATATATCAGTTTGTTTGATATGCAAATGTCCGGAATTTACGTCACACATGCATAATGACTTATCAGAGAATGTTATATATCTTTGCGTTCATCAAATAAAAACACTAAAGTGTGAATAACACGTGTGCGTGTTTCTCCCACAACACCAAACTTCTCGATTTTAAAGGATTTCGTTTGAGAATGAAAGAGATACACACATTTCTCCAATAAGTCATTATGCATCAAACAAACTGATATATCTCAAAAAGAAAGCGAAGAAACGAAAATCTTCAAAAGAAGTTACTTTATCATTTTAAAAGTTCTTCCAAATAAGACAATAAAAAATGTTGATGTCAGGGGCACTTTAATTACAGCCAAAACACAATATCTGATTACCCAATTTTTGTCACCTGATTATTTTGCGTATTAAAGTCTGATACTCAGATCGCCCCTGAAGCTGTTATATATTTGTTTTCTTTCATTTAGGGATCATTTATCGTGATCTTAAATTAGACAATGTTTTACTGGACAAAGACGGCCACGTGAAGTTAACAGATTACGGCATGTGCAAGGTAATAGTCATAGAAGGTATATTGACCTTTTGTTTTTGAAAAAACACGAGCCAAAAACCATCGCGCCAATGTCATGACATCATGGATACACCCATCATTGACGCATCGCTCCTTTGTTTGTTGATATAGGAAGGACTAAGGCCTGGGGATACGACAAGCACGTTTTGTGGTACACCTAATTATATTGCTCCTGAGGTTCTTAGAGGAGAGGACTATGGTAAGACGTATGTATATAGAGCAACTACAACAGACACTTCTCTAAGACAGATACCTCTCTAAGACAGATACCTCTCTAAGACAGATACCTCTCTCTCTAAGACAGACACCTCTCTAAGATAGACACCTCTCTAAGACAGATACCTCTCTAAGACAGACACCTCTCTAAGACAGACACCTCTCTAAGACAGACACCTCTCTAAGACAGACACCTCTCTAAGACAGACACCTCTCTAAGACAGACATCTCTCTAAGACAGACACCTCTCTAAGACAGACACTTCTCTAAGACAGATACCTCTAAGACAGATACCTCTCTAAGACAGACACCTCTCTCTAAGACAGACACCTCTCTAAGACAGACACCTCTCTCTAAGACAGACACCTCTCTCTAAGACAGACACCTCTCTAAGACAGACACCTCTCTAAGACAGACACCTCTCAAGACAGACACTTCTCTAAGACAGTCACCTCTCTAAGACAGACCCCTCTCTAAGACAGACACCTCTCTAAGACAGACACCTCTCTCTAAGACAGACACCTCTCTAAATCAGACACCTCTCTAAGACAAACACCTCTCTAAGACAGACACCTCTCTAAGATAGACACCTCTCTAAGACAGATACCTCTCTAAGACAGACACCTCTCTAAGACAGACACCTCTCTAAGACAGACACCTCTCTAAGACAGACACCTCTCAAGACAGACACCTCTCTAAGACAGACACCTCTCTAAGACAGTCACCTCTCTAAGACAGACACCTCTCTAAGACAGACACCTCTCTAAGACAGACACCTCTCTAAGTCAGACACCTCTCTAAGACAGACACCTCTCTAAGACAGACACCTCACTAAGACAGACACCTCTCTAAGACAGACACCTCTCTAAGACAGACACCTCTCTAAGACAGACACCTCTCTAAGACAGACACCTCTCTAAGACAGACACCTCTCTAAGACAGACCCCTCTCTAAGACAGATATCTCTCTAAGACAGACACCTCTCTAAGACAGACACCTCTCTAAGACAGACACCTCTCTAAAACAGACACCTCTCTAATACAGACACCTCTCTAATACAGACACCTCTCTAAGACAGACTCCTCATTTGAACAGACACCTCTCTAAGACAGACACCTCTCTAAGACAGACAGCTCTCTAAGACAAACAGCTCTCTAAGATAAACACCTCACTATACCCCTCTCTAAGACAGTCACCTCTCTAAGACAGACACCTCTCTAAGACAGACACCTCTCTAAGTCAGACACCTCTCTAAGACAGACACCTCTCTAAGACAGACACCTCACTAAGACAGACACCTCTCTAAGACAGACACCTCTCTAAGACAGACACCTCTCTAAGACAGACACCTCTCTAAGACAGACACCTCTCTAAGACAGACACCTCTCTAAGACAGACCCCTCTCTAAGACAGATATCTCTCTAAGACAGACACCTCTCTAAGACAGACACCTCTCTAAGACAGACACCTCTCTAAAACAGACACCTCTCTAATACAGACACCTCTCTAATACAGACACCTCTCTAAGACAGACTCCTCATTTGAACAGACACCTCTCTAAGACAGACACCTCTCTAAGACAGACAGCTCTCTAAGACAAACAGCTCTCTAAGATAAACACCTCACTATACCCCTCTCTAAGACAGTCACCTCTCTAAGACAGACACCTCTCTAAGACAGACACCTCTCTAAGACAGACACCTCTCTAAGACAGACACCTCTCTAAGTCAGACACCTCTCTAAGACAGACACCTCTCTAAGACAGACACCTCACTAAGACAGACACCTCTCTAAGACAGACACCTCTCTAAGACAGACACCTCTCTAAGACAGACACCTCTCTAAGACAGACACCTCTCTAAGACAGACACCTCTCTAAGACAGACCCCTCTCTAAGACAGATATCTCTCTAAGACAGACACCTCTCTAAGACAGACACCTCTCTAAGACAGACACCTCTCTAAAACAGACACCTCTCTAATACAGACACCTCTCTAAGACAGACTCCTCATTAGAACAGACACCTCTCTAAGACAGACACCTCTCTAAGACAGACAGCTCTCTAAGACAAACAGCTCTCTAAGACAAACACCTCACTATACCCCTCTCTAAGACAGACACCTCTCTAAGACAGACACCTCTCTAATACAGACTCCTCATGACTAAGACAGACACCTCTCAAAGACAGACACCTCTCTAATACAGACTCCTCATGACTAAGACAGACCCCTCTCTAAGACAGACACCTCTCTAAGACAGACACCTCTCTAAGGCAGACACCTCTCTAAGACAGACAACATCTCTAAGACAGACCCCATCTCTAAGACAGACACCTCTCTAAGACAGACACCTCTCTAAGACAGACCCCATCTCTAAGACAGACCCCATCTCTAAGACAGACCCCATCTCTAAGACAGACACCTCTCTAAGACAGACACCTCTCAAGACAGACACCTCTCTAAGACAGACACCTCTCTAAGACAGTCACCTCTCTAAGACAGACACCTCTCTAAGACAGACACCTCTCTAAGACAGACACCTCTCTAAGACAGACACCTCTCTAAGTCAGACACCTCTCTAAGACAGACACCTCTCTAAGACAGACACCTCACTAAGACAGACACCTCTCTAAGACAGACACCTCTCTAAGACAGACACCTCTCTAAGACAGACACCTCTCTAAGACAGACACCTCTCTAAGACAGACACCTCTCTAAGACAGACCCCTCTCTAAGACAGATATCTCTCTAAGACAGACACCTCTCTAAGACAGACACCTCTCTAAGACAGACACCTCTCTAAAACAGACACCTCTCTAATACAGACACCTCTCTAAGACAGACTCCTCATTAGAACAGACACCTCTCTAAGACAGACACCTCTCTAAGACAGACAGCTCTCTAAGACAAACAGCTCTCTAAGACAAACACCTCACTATACCCCTCTCTAAGACAAACACCTCTCTAAGACAGACACCTCTCTAATACAGACTCCTCATGACTAAGACAGACACCTCTCTAAGACAGAATACCTCTCTAAGACAGACACCTCTCAAAGACAGACACCTCTCTAATACAGACTCCTCATGACTAAGACAGACCCCTCTCTAAGACAGACACCTCTCTAAGACAGACACCTCTCTAAGGCAGACACCTCTCTAAGACAGACAACATCTCTAAGACAGACCCCATCTCTAAGACAGACACCTCTCTAAGACAGACACCTCTCTAAGACAGACCCCATCTCTAAGACAGACCCCATCTCTAAGACAGACCCCATCTCTAAGACAGACACCTCTCTAAGACAGACACCTCTAACACAGAAACCTCACTAAAACAGACACCTCTAAAACAAGACAGGCACAACTCCATGACGACACGTGGTCTCTATGTATTTTCAGGTCTGTCTGTCGACTGGTGGGCTATTGGCGTTCTTCTGTTCGAAATGCTTGCTGGTCGATCTCCCTTTGATATTGTTGGCCACGCTGATAATCCAGATCAAAATACCGAGGACTATCTATTTCAGGGTGAGACTTCATTTACTTTGCAATCATGATGATACATTTTTTACAAGTTACAATACAATCAACACCCGCTACAAACGTTCCATTCAAACTTCGATATCCAATTTTACTTGTCTCTTGCAGTGATTCTTGAAAAATCGATTCGAATTCCAAGATCGCTCTCAGTGAAAGCCGCATCAATTCTCAAAGGATTTCTTAACAAGGTTTGTTGTATTTCAACTTTTAAAACAAGAGGAAATGGGCGAGCTTGTCTCTCCATGTGAGTCTCGGTGGCTCAATGGTTAGAGCGTCTCACTGGCAATCAGAAGGTTACAGGTTGGAATCCTGGACTCAGAATCATTTTTCTGAGGATACGAGCTTGACGATCGACCATGTATCGTCTGTCTACTCCAAGCTCTCCCACATTCACTATAGTTGTGTATATATTTAAAACACACATTGCGAGCAACTTGAACGCGACAGGATTCTGTAGTTCGTCTTACTTCATCTTTACTAATAATACTTTTCCCGTTGTTTATGTAAAGAACCCAGAAGACAGGTTGGGATGTCATCCACAAACAGGATTTGCTGATATTCAATCTCATTTATTCTTCAGAGCGATCGACTGGAGACAAGTATGTGTGGATTATAGATGGATAACAACAACAACAACAACAACAACAACAACAACAACAACAACAACAACAACAACAACAACAACAACAGCAACAACAACAACGACGGTTTAGATATGGCATACTATTAACTTGAAGATATGTATTGTGTGACTGTATCTATTCCATATAGTTTACTTGCAGGCTGCGTTGTCAAACTATATTTATAATTGCTTTCTTTCTCATTAAGTTGGAAGCTCGTCAAATTACTCCACCGTTCAAACCAAGGGTGGAAGATGGCCAGGAAGTTGACAACTTTGATCCACAATTTACTGGGGAGCCAGTGCAACTAACGCCAGATGACCCGTAAGTATTTCAACATTGTATTATTTATTTTATTTATTTATTTATTGCACTTTCACCTAATTAATACAAGAAGGTGCGGGAGAGTACAACAGAGCTAGGCTCCAAATTAAGTACGCCTTTTAAATGATAAAAATGAACATAAATTACAATAGATACAATAACTGCAGTACATAGAGTGTGTACATAAATATATATTAGGTATAAAAGGAAGTTTAAATATGTATAAAAGCAATATAGTAAGATACAATAGTATTAGTAACAGCAAGGGTTAGAAGAGAGCACGTTACGTGAAGCGTGACATTTTAAGCAAGTAGACTTCCAAGTGCAATAGTTATCTACGTCGTAATTATTATTTAGAATATTAGTATATAGTGATTATAAAGTTGACTTTTAAAATGTTTAACTGAATTAGAATTTCGTATTAAGCTTGGTAGATTAGTAACTAGTTTGAAAGAGTTTTGTACGACACTTAGGAACTAACACATCTAATTCAGAACTATTTCTGGTGATTCTTACTGGAATTTTAGGTTCTACAAATCTGTTAATAGAAATATTGTAGTGACCAGTACGACATTTACAATAAAAAACAAGATAATTTAGTTCTTGCCAGTCTGATAAGGGCAATAAGTATAGTTTTTTCAGACGCTCATTATATGACATATTGTCCTGCCAGTTTAACCTTAAAACATATTTGGTGTCCTATACAGGTGTATAAAAAAAAACGAGACCTTTAGAAATTAACCTATTGTTGTTAAGCACAAGATTTTATGCTCCTGAGAATTTAAAATAGCTTCTAATCGTATGAAGGAGCATAACTGCATAACAAATTGTCAAAGTACTAATTAGTCATATCATCAGTTCGAATAAAAATGGTTCAACTGACCACAGAGCAACGAGTTGTTACTGTTTTACATTATACCGAGACTCAAAGTACTTTGAGTAAAAACTCGTTGCTCTGTGGTCAGTTGAACCATTTTTATTCGAACTGATGATATGACTAATTAGTACTTTGACAATTTGTTATGCAGTTATGCTCCTTCATACGATTAGAAGCTATTTTAAATTCCCAGGAGCATAAATCTTGTGCTTAACAACAATAGGTTAATTTCTAAAGGTCTCGTGTTTTTTTATACACCCTAGGTCGCTCCTTGTTGATGATACGATACATTAAAATTCGTTGTTTTTTTTTCAGTAAACTACTAGACGCCATTGATCAATCCGAGTTTGAAGGATTTGAATACGTTAACCCGCTGCTAACATCGGCCGAGGAAGCTGTGTAAATGTTGAACTAATCAAACACTTGGAATAATATCGAATTTATTATTCATGCCGCACTATTGCTATAAATACACGTATGCTGGAGATATGCACGGTTGATAAGTAAGCTATTTAAAATGCCTATGTAATAAAAATTCAGTTGTAAACTCTTTTGTTTGAAAGAACTCTTGAAACTGTAAAGACTAACCATTTACAACTTTTCATATCTCACTTCACAATATGTAAATGATCATACTTATGACATCACAATGCATGACTTATTGAAAAATTCTGCATATCTTTACCATTATCACATGGAATCGTTTGATGATTTACATATTTGATGTCATTAGATACATCCACGCACATGCACCTGCATTTCAAGTGATTTTATTACATAATCTCAAGGATATATAAGCGTTTTCAATAAGTTATGCAGTGTGGTGTCATAAGTATGAACATTTACATATTAAACAAATCTTAATATCTCAAGAGTGAAGTGAGATATGAAAAAGTTGTAAATGGTTAGTCTTTATAGTTTCAAGAGTTCTTTCAAATAAGAGTTATTTTACAACTGAATTTTTTAATTACATAGGCCTTTAAGTATGTTTATAAATGTTAACTCAAGAAATACTCAAGAAATAACGTTTTCATTCTGGACGCCGCCATTTTAACCGAGAATAATATTAGGTAGTTTGGGCGTTTGCTCGACGGCTCAAATTCGACGTCCAGCGGTGGTTTATTTTCAATTTTGACGTCATTGAGTGGAAGGGAGTAAAAGGAACAAAAGTACAAGCACTCAATGACGTCAAAATTGAAAAGAAACCTCCGCTGTACATCAACTATGAGCCGTCGAACAAACTCTAAAATGGCGACGTCCAGAAGCATAAAATACGAGAACGAAAACGTTATTTCTCGAGTACAAGAGCTGATATCGTAAAACTATTAACATTTCTAAACATTATACTTAAATGTCTTTTATTTAAAAGTATTTTTTGTCTACAGTTCCCATTTAAACTGGGCGATGCAATTGGGTTTTTTGCTTGTCCCACGCAAATCACGAATGTTAAACTTCGAGTTTCGTGAAATACAATTTCCTGAAATTTGCGTCAAGTGTCTGATCACGTGGTAACCAGTCGTCATCTCTGCGCATGTTCTGTTGTGACTCCCGCCATTTCCAGGAGCGCTTTGTCAGGATTCTCATCCCACTGTCCAGGAAGTTTGACCTAAACATAAAGTGACTGTGGTGAGAAAGTTTGCAGTTTATGTTCCAGTTCTTATGAGGTGAAAAAGTCACCTCGCAATAAACTGTTTTACTTGAAAGAACTACTGTATGGAGATTATAAAGATTGTATTGTCTTATTTGGAAGAACTTTTAAAATGATAAAGTAACTTCTTTTGAAGATTTTTGCTTCTTCGCTTTGTTTTTGAAATATCTCAGTTTGTTTGATACGCAAATGTCTGGAATGCATAATGACTTACCGGAGAAGTTTGTGTATCACTTTCATTCTCAAACGAAATCCTTTAAAATCAAGAAGTTTGTTGTTGGGAGAAACACGCGCACATGTTATTCACACTTTATTGTTTTCATTTCATGAAGGCAAAGATATACAACATTCTCTGATAACTCATTATGCATGTGTGACGGAATTCCAAACATTTGCATATCAAACAAACTGAAATATTTCAAAAACAAAGTGAAGAAACGGAAATCTTCAAAAGAAGTTACTTTTTTCAATTTTTAACATTTTTTCACGTTATAAGCACTTTACGCCAATATAGTCGGATGATTTATCTCTTACAAACTCTTGTCTATGGACTGTTATGCTTATTTGATCTTGGCTATGTTGCGAAGAATCGACTACGCAATGAAATTTCTCGAAGAAGTAACTGTGCTCACCTTTTGTTGTTGTTGAGCTTGTCTTTGCTCCCATTTCTGCTGCTCTTTCTGATCAGCCTCTGCCTTGAGACCGGCACAACCCCATACCTTCAAATATAAATAAAGGATGTAAATCCAGTGCTCTGGATAAACTGATCTACGGAGGCTGTCGCCAAGAGCTTGGTTACGAGTGTTGGTAAAGCCGGTGTAAAAATGCCATATTTGTTTTGAAAATATGACATCATTGAGTGATTCTTTATCGGCAGTGGAGTTGTTTTGATGGCGATCACATAGTGATAGCTGTTGTGAATGGTCTTTGGATGAAAATTAGTCGAAATAAACTATTTAGTTCCTCATGCAGGAAAGTAGAGGAGCTTCTTAGGTATAATACGAGATAGAATCACTCAGTGCATACATCCTATTTGAGAAACAAATATGGCGTCGAAATTGGACAGACTCTCCAACTTCAACTAGCCATATCTTCTTAACTAAATTGATAGAAATGCTGAAACTTAGAAAAAAACTAAAGTCAGTAAGATCTTTTATATGAACTACATTTGTATTTTAGACACTGGAGTAATTCTTTAAACGTCTTTTTATTTAAAAGTAATTATTTTTATTCTAGTTTCCTTTAAAACAACGACATGATAAATAATTTTCACCTACCTGAATACTTTGGACATCTTCCTCTTGGCTCACACCGTGGTAGTTCATTTTTGCTAAGGTCAAACCATTCAGTAATGAAACCACAGGTCGGGCAGGATTGTTACCCAGTGTCAGGCCAACTGCAAGGCCACGTGACTTCTCATTGTATAGAACCAGATTTTTCTCTAACGATGGAAATGTTTAATGAGAAAAACAGACAACATGAAACATAAAGTGGCTATTCCATATTTAGGCTTTTTATATTTTTATAATCTTTGGCACTTTCTGATGGAAGTTACTCCCCTAACGACAAACCTTACAGACACACATGTGGGTTCATTTACCTGCAAGGAGTTTGAACTCTGGATAGAGCTGATATAGTCGAGTGCTTTCATCTCCAAAATACTTTGAAGATTCTCTAAAATTATGGAATTACGAAACTAAAAAATACGCAACAACTTCAGCAGGGCCGTGTCTAATTGTTATTAAGAGAAAGTTACTAGTCAAATATATGTATATGAAAATTTGACTGCCCCAACCGGGAATCGAACCCGAGGTCTCCGAATCAACGCATCGGCGCTCTAACCACTGAGCATTGAGACACGGTCAGAACAGTGAAACATCATATACATATTTATACATCGCACATACTCTCAAATCTCGAAAGAAAGACATCTTATCTTCGACGAAGTAGAGCGACGAAGAAAATTGTTGTAAAGCCTCTTGTATACAAGAGCCGGTGATAAGCTCGCTACTTGAGGAAGTCCTGCGAGAGGCTTCGCTATAGTCTACTTCGTCGAAGATGAGATGTCTTCCTGTAGAGATTTAAGAGTCGGGGCGATGTATAAATATGTATATGATTGACTGTTCTGACCGTGTCTCAATAGCTCAGTGGTTAGAGCGCCGATGCGTTGATTCGGAGACCTGGGGTTAGATTCCCGGTTGGGGCAGTCAAATTCTCATATACATATATTTGACTATTAATAAATCCTCTCTTCATTTAAAAAAGTTCATAGTAGTCTAATGGCAATCTGAATGGCTACGTTACTCGCTATCCAACAACGCTAAGACTAATTTTCAAAGGTTGCGTTGGTTGTGATATTAAGTTTTTGGTGTACCTCCACTCTGTGTCTAGTGCCAACACAAGCGTTGCCTTGTTTGCCAACATCATTACCATGACAGTTGGACCACGGTAGGAAAAGCAATGGTGTTTGAACCTAAAATAATAGAAACAAGATTTCGTTGAGGAGATGAATTGAATTTGGATTAATTACAAAAACATAGGTGCGCAGTGCGTACGGTGTGGTGTGTCTGCTGGAATTTGATTGGTAGCCTGCAAATTGATTTGTGAAATGAACGTGAGATAAATTAATAACTCACAACTCATTAATAATTCATGAGGAAAAACAAAGGAACTGACTACCGTGTCGTAGTTTTTATATGTGATAACACAGATCTCGAAAGAAGACTGGATCAAGCAACTATTGTTCAGAAAAATAAGCCGCAAGTCCTCCATTACTAAGGGACCAACTGAGGATCCTATGAGGTTTTTTGTTGGATTATGTGCTCTTACCATCGAGAAAATAAAATAATTTTACTATAAAGAGGACCAGAAGACATTTTTCAAATTACTGGGTAAAACGATTCATGGCCTACCTACAGATTTACTGCGACTTTGGTCCCTTAGCAATGGCCGCCGTCGGCTCTAATTATCCAGTGAGAGAAGCCTAATATGAGACGTCAAATTACGTTCAAGATTTTATGCATTTAATGTTAACAAAGAAACTATATTGGCCAGACACTAAACCTATTTCGCGAGCGTCACAGTTTGATTTGCTTGCAAACTTGGAGCTTCTAATGATCTCTCATTAATTCACATTATGCAAATATGCAGGCTTCAAAATCAGCTCATCAAATACAATAGAAAGCTCAATCCAGTCCTATTTTTGAGATCAGTATGTGATAAAGATTCATCTCGATCTATAACCAAGCCTCATATTACCAACTTACGACCACCATTATTTCCATTTTGATATTTTCACTTGCCTGTTATGACTTAACCCATGTTCGTTACTGTCGTAAAGATTTTGCCATTGGCAGTCAAAATATTGATCCTGCAAACACAAAAGTTACCGCTCTGACTTGTGTATGCATCAAGACAATTTGACTTTAAACACAGAGATGCTTGAAGCAATGAAATAAATAAAATAAATAGCTGTGAAAGCATTCAATTTCAGTCTTCAATATTAATTATAGGCTATAGCAAATTTATACATTGTATAAGACTTATTCACGGGTGAGTTATTCGGGGAATAATAAGAATAAATATGAATGCTGCTAAGTTCTCAAAAGAACTGGGTATAATATGAAAAGGAGAAATAAGAGAACTTCAATGTGTTGAAGAATACTTAAGTAAGAGTACTTACGTATATTAATGGACGGCGTTTCAGACGATGTGTCCTTCTTCAGGTCAGAAGAGTCACATCGTTTGAAACGTTGCCATTAATATACGTAAGTACTCTTACTTAAGTATTTTTCAACACATTGAAGTTCTCTTATTTCTCCTAAACGGAAAACCCAACTGATAGGGATTCCGAGGGCCTACGATTTAAGGTCGTTATCCGAGAAGACCTGAAAGTCTTACCATTTGCTGGTGTTGTTGCAAAGGCAGCACTTTCTCCTCAATTATTTTTAAGACCATGAGTGGTGGTCCTACTCAGGATTTGAACCTGTGTCTCCCAGCTCATAGACATGTGTGGTAACCACTAGACCACAACAGCTGGTGCAACCTTATCCCTTGAGCTTCAGAAGACAAAGGTTTGTCCGTCATGTTCGCACCACAACAAAAAAAGTTAATGATGTAATTTTGTTATGGTTCCACCAATGTGGCTGCCTTGGTTAAAATCCCCTCCAGACCAGGAGAGATCATGTGGGGCTAAACGAATGAGGCTGTAAGATTGGACATAATTATGTATACGTTGATATACATAATGTCGTAGTGAATGTGGGAGAGCTCGTCAAGCTCATATCGTCAATAATTATGTATCTGCGATACACTAGGGGCATATGAGAAATATTGTCTAACCCTGTCCCAAATCATGTCTGCATGCGTTGCCTCGCTAATACTCTGCATTACAAGTAATGCTCTGCATTGTAAGTAAATGCTTTCATTGAAAATAAACCGGATTCTTACATTCTTGAATGCTTGCTGTTGTTTCTTCAAAAATATTGATGGAATTGACACTGATAAAATCCACAATGCTGTTTCATCTAACAAGTTATCTGAAGAACTTGCAGGATTGGTTATTAGTCGAATTTTTGGGCACTGCTGTAAAATCATTTATAATATATTGTAATCAATACTGGTTAAGTACAGATTAAATCAGCAATTTACTGTATATAGTTATGTTATAATATCACAGAAAAGAAACTATGATTTTCAAGGATTTACTTGGCAGTGAAGAGTAGTTTGATTTGAACCTTCAAGCTTTGATAATAACCTCACAACCCACCAATGAACACCATTGAACAATCTTGGCCATAGTTCAAAAACGTGTCTCACAAACAAATCTTTGCTGACAGACTCTCTTCCTTTGCAAAGCTAAATAATACAGCAATGTTAGACTTCAATGAACAAATGAATTCCTAACCAGCTATGGTATTGATGGGGTAGGAGTTTCATTTGAATGTACTTTACTAGGCTTTTAGTAATTTTCAAGCTCTGTTGTGTATGGGACTTATTTGGTTTATGGTTAGCTTTTTGTTCCTGTAAAGCTATAATATATAATCAATTAATAAAGATTCAATAGGATCCTAAACAAGATCTTAGTCCCAAATAGGATCCTAAATATCATCATATTCCTATAAGATCCTTAATAAGATTCAATAGGATCCTAAATAAGATCCTCTTCTTATTTAGGACCTTGTAGGATCTTGTATGATCTTATAGGATCTTGTAGGATCTCAAAGGATCTTGTAGGATCTTATAGGATCTTGTAGTATCTTATAGTATCTTGTAGGATCTTGTATGATCTTGTAGGATCTTGTAGGATCTTATAGGATCTTGTAGAATCTTGTAGGATCTTGTAGGATCTTGTAGGATCTCATAGGATCTTGTAGGATCTCGTAGGATCTCGTAGGATCTCGTAGGATCTCGTAGGATCTTGTAGGATCTTATAGGATCTTGTAGAATCTTATAGGATCTTATAGGGTCTTGTAGGATCTTATAGGATCTTGTAGGATCTTGTTGAATCTTATGGGATCTCATGGGATCTTATAGATTCTTGTAGGATCTTGAAGTATCTTGTAGGATCTTGTAGGATCTTGTAGAATCCTACAAGATCCTACTAAGGATTTCTACCAGGGTTCTGAGAAAGCAACCTTGATGTGTCTATTATATACCATAATAGTGGTCCATTATCTCTCCGATACATGATGAACATGCCCACTTTCATCATTCAATAATTTCAATTGAAAATTTAATATGCATTCTGAATATTACCAGACTTTTAACTAGAGCCTCTATTTGTTTATCTGAGCCAGGGTTGCTGCCTTTGTCAGTTATAATATCTTGTTGATGTGATGTTGAATCACATGATGTAAAGTTGGAAAGATGAACTGCTTGTAGAAGTGCTGTCACATCTGAAAAATAAAGTTATTACATAACAATTTGATAAATAAGTTCCTAGTGTACTAGACAATTTAATTCATCAGCCAAGATATATCTCACTGCAATACTCAACAGTGTTTCCATACCCTTTTACTACAAGTAGTTAGTGGTACCTTGTTTGGATAATTCTTGTTTTTCTTCACTGAACACCTCAAAATAGTACATAATTACATTTTGTGATCCGATTTCTAGATTTTTTCAAATGTAAATAAAGCAATTATGCATCACCAAACGCAATATTCTGAATTAACTAATTACAGTACATTAACACTAATTCTATGTATTACAATAATATAAATATCAAATGTATATGAATACCATATGTCAATTAAGTAACTGTACCTAATTTCAGGAGAATATCAAATCCATTAATGAAGGCAAATTTTCCCATTTCTGTAATGGTGGCATTTTGATCTTTCACTTTTACCAAAAAATAGTCATAAAGAAGATTGGCAGCTAGTTGGGTATTTTGACCAAGAAACAGCTTCTGTTTGAGATAATTGATGAGGACACAACATTTTTACTAATGATAAATTGAATACATTACGTTAAACAATTAATTAAAATTTGATGTGGTGAATACCTTTTATACTTACAATGAAACTAGACTTGGAAACTATTTTACAACCTTCCTTGTATGTAGAATTATCCTGTAATGTATATTAATTGCAAAAAACAAAAAGGTTTACATTAGAATGTCCCTGGGGAGTTAATAATACATGACATCATAATACATCTGATCAAATATTTTTTTATATACACCCAACAATTCTTACTGTATTATCCTAACCTCAAAAACCTTTGACAGAAACTTAAAATTCGGCGAGCTTTTTAAAGAGCTTGTTATACTTTGACTGCTATCACTGTTTCCCATTTTAACAATTTCATTACGTATATGAATACCAAATAATTGCAATAAATATAAATATTATCACAGATTGCTACAAAATATACACCACACGCGAGGGTCCCTCGAGTGCGTGCGCTAATCACGCAGTTTCCATTCAAGAAAATGCAAAACTTCTGAAATTCTGGCGAAGTGGTCTTGTCATTGTCTTTTTAAAAGTGATTTTTAAAAGGCTCTAGGTCGACAATGAGTACAGCTAGCACTGTAACTGAAACTAAAAGTCCTAGGGATACCAAGTAAGTACTTTATATGTATTTTCTTGGTAAATTTAGGCAAGAAAGTTTGGCTGAAAACAATGATAGTTTGCTCGGTCGCGTATCACAGATACCGTTGCTACGAGAAGTGTTTGTATATATAAAACATATTATCCAGATGACACAAATATTACAATATAGCATAAAAATGTTAATTAATATTAAGGATATATTCTTTGAACACATACTAAAAATGTGTTACACTGCTACTAAGACTAAGATTTGTCATAATTAATATTTATTATATTTACCCACAACATATAATATTATGGAATTAATAAGAAATGGAAAATGGCCGCCCGTGTTATGTTTATGTAGCCTGATGCAAACACGAGAGAGAGTACTTCACTACTTATGTAAAATTCACACAAACTTTCAAATTCGACCAAACTCTATCGAGTGTTTGCATCAGGTTATATAAACACAGGGCGTCCATTTTCTATTTCTTTTATGCACCTGTCAATGTTTAGCCCCAGGGGACGGGCCCTGGGCAAACCCAGGGGGATTTGACATTTTTCGATGATTACATGTCAAATTCCTTACCCACGGGGAAAACATCCATGTCAAATAATGTAAAAAGTCCCTTGGGTGAGGCACCAGCATAAGCAACTTGCAAATAAAAAAATGGTGGTTGCTTTCGTTCTCCACGTGTTTATGGTAACATCTATACTTCTGGTCATCAAATCTCCCCTCGATCCTTCTGAATGGTCGGTAATGTCAAATTCCCCACCCTCGTGGTATGAGTGTTGTCAAATGCACTTGGGTTGCCGGCCTGCCTCCCTTGGGGCTAAACATTGACAGGTGTATTATAAAATAAGACTGTGAAATATGCTGCACATGATGTCACAACCATCAGCAAAACCAGAGGCTCGTGTTTGTCAATGGTTGCTATAAACAGCTAAGTGGATACCAGTGAGCTCTATATATATATATATCTGGAGGGCTATCTGCCAGTCATTGGCCAGGCAAAAAGTGAAGCCAAAGATGGCCGACTTTGCACGTCAGTTTCAGTCCCCTACGCGGTTTATATATAAGAAATTGACGTACAAACCGCGCAGGGGACTGAAACTGACGTGCAAAGTCGGCCATCTTGGGCTTCACTTTTTGCTCGGGCAGATAGCCCTCCAGATATATATATATATAGAGCTCACTGGTGGATACAGGTCCAACGCCAACCTCGTACACAGGGTCTCAAAATTAAAGTGCAACACCAGACCCCTAAGCTTAGCTAAACACCGGACCCTAAGCTAAATGCTTCCAGTCTGACATTACTTTATAAAAATTTTCAGTATTTGGCTTGATGCCCATCATGATCCCATTTCATCCCTGAACACCTTCACATCCTGCCTAGCCCTAGCTGACCTCCATGCCGACGGAGACCACAAACTTCTGGTTGCTGACCTTGGCAACAAGACCCACGAGATGAAACTAAAAGTGTTCAAAGGTACAAATTTGATGGTGGAAAGTTCGATCATTGATCTGCCGACAGGCCTGGTTACGTTTTACATGGATACCAATGAGCCACGTACGCCAGCAGTTGCCGTCGCCTCTGGTCCATTCATCTACGTGTACAAGAACTTGAGACCTTACTTTAAATTCACTCTGCCCCCATTAGAGGTCAATCCTGTCGAGCAAGATTTGTGGAATCAAGTTAAGGATGATAAGATCGATGTTCGAGTGCTCAAAGAAATGCTGGAGAGTCTACAGGATGAGGGGAGCGAGGGGATTTTGTCCGTACGGTCGTTGAAGTTTTTGCAGCTAGAAGATGATGAACTTGAAGCTTTTGCAAATCTTCATAAGTCCGCTTCGTTGAAACGGCAAACTGTGATCACTTGTATTGCGACGATGAAGAAGACGATGCCGGATGATGATGCGATACGTTGTCTTGTCGTTGGCACCGAAAGTCGAGACATTTACATCTTGGATCCTGAAGCATTCACGGTGTTGGCAAAGATGAGCCTGCCGAGTGTTCCGGTGTTTGTGTCTGTTTCTGGGCTATACGATGTTGAATTCCGTATTGCTGTTGCCTGTCGGGATGGCAACATCTACACGGTCAAGAAAGGAAGCAAGGCAATTAGAATTTGCATTGAAGTGGGCTCACAAATCATTGGGCTTGAAAGAATTGGCAAGACCATGGTCGTCGGTTGCATGAATAACAGCGTGATGTGTTACTCATCGAAAGGAAAAAAACTTTGGTCTGTTTACCTCCCTGAAAGCATTACAACCATGACAACCTTAAATCATAAAGGCAAAGGTTTCAAGGCAGTCTTGGTTGGTCTGAGAAACGGTGAAGTGCGTCTCTATAAGGAAAGGTTCCTGCTAAGTACTGTACAAGTCGAGGGACCGGTCATAGCCATGCAGTTTGGTAGGTTTGGCCGAGAAGAGAGCACGCTGATACTGGTGACCCGTGGTGGAGGGATGTACGTGAAAATCTTGAAGAGGACGGCATCGTTTGAAGAGAAGGACAGCGTTTCTGGCCCACCTCTGGCGCAATCAATCAAACTCAACATTCCGAAGAAAACCAAGCTGTTTGTTGACCAGTCATTGAGAGAACGCGAGAATGGCACGGACATGCACAGGACATTTCAACGGGACCTGTGCCTGTTGCGTCTTTCAGCAGCACGGTCGTACGTCAGTGCCCTGGAGAAGAGCCTCAATCCAGTGTCGACCTCAGGGGAACCAGTCAAGGTGTCTGCCCACGTCCAAGGATTCGGCCCTGCTTTCAAGCTCACCATCAAGCTCCAGAATACGTCGTCGACCGTACCATCCACCGACCTGCTCATTACATTCCAGTACCAAGAAAGCTTGTACAACTTGAGTAGGCCGTGTATCCCTGTTCCACTTTTAATTCCTGGAATTGAGTACATTTTCGAGACCCTCGTCGAGTGTATTAGCGACAAGGGCATCGCTGATGTTATCAAAGCATTTGTTCTTCACAAAGGCAAGAGTGTACCAATTATTACTGCTGTTATCAACATGCCAGTTAGTGAAGCCATAGTGGTTGTATGAGTTGACCAAGAATTGTAAACCTGTTGCACAGTCGGTTATTTTACTTGTTTGTGCTGTGGATCTAGTTAGCCTTCGGTTAACTTTGTTATATACTGTACACATAAGTTATTTAAATGCAAAATTAGTGTAATTGTTAGGGATGTGTCGGATACCACTTTACCAGATACCAAATTTAACCAGATAGCTATTAACCGGATAGTAGCAAGTTTAAATATAAGTTAGAGCTAGAGAAAGAAAAGGGAGAAGTATTTATAGTCAGAGTGACAGAGTGTAGTTTACACTTGAAATTTAAACAAAACATGTATGTGTTTTTATTGATACAAAAAACTGAGGAAAAAAACTGGAACAAGTCTAGTTATGTCATGTGTCATCTCTCTTTCTGTTTCTACCAAGGCCATATCTTACGGTTCATTTTAAGAACAGTCAGTTGTTCTAGGTGGTCACTCGTCATCTTGTTCTATTAGGAGAGTCAATAAGGGCAGCACTATAATTTTGTTTACAATAATTTCACACAGCATTGTCTGGTAAATATCCGGTAAATTTTACCGGATATCACCGGAGAGGAATTTTACCGGATGCTGGTATCCGACACATCCCTAGTAAATTCTACTACACACTGGATTAAACAAGGTTTTATTATATACAGTACTCTAGTATAATATTACTGGTTTTCCTTAAAGGTGCCGTCCAGTCCGTTCTGCGCATGTTCACGTTTCTGTTTACATCGTTTGTTTACATTGCATTATATAAACACTGTACATGAAGTATTGCGGATTTGTTTTCCACGCTTGAGCTTTTCCGCCTAAAAATTGTGTTATAAGAAGCTGTTCTGTTCCTAAATGTGGATAATATATCAAACTACAACTCGCCTTTTCGCCACCTTTGACGAATACTCGCTTTAGAACTGTCGCAAATCTATTCCGTTGAAGTTTGTTAACATATGGAGTCCCGCACGTTTGAAATATCAGACATGCGCAGAACGGACTGGACGGCACCTTTAATATTACTGGTTTTTCTTAGTATCAAAAATTCAAGTTAACATGATTTTAAGTTTAACATGATTGTAGAAATAAAAGTTTAAAAATAATTAAAGATTATTTACAAGTGATGGGTTTGAGGCAACCTCGTTCTCAGTGCAGGGAGCGAAGATAAGACCCTTAAGAACTTGGTTGGGGTTGAGTTCTCACAACATGCTTTCTTATATTACAATATCCTTCCAGAATCCTTTTAGATATCTCTTGTTGTTTTGCTAGTTGGTTCATGGGGAAGATATAAGACAATGTTTCCATAATAGTTATTTCTTTTAATATCTCAATATTGAAAACTTCTGTGGGTATGTATATCATCCAGTAGTTGCTGCAGATCATCATCTTCAAATCTTCCTTCCAGACTAAACAATGAGTGCAAAACAAAACCTTTCAGTGAGATAAAATCTACACTAGATAAAATCACATTCATGTACTTCACAGTTTAGTATTCTGACCACAATGACTTCACCAAATTGCTTTACATAAAGTTAAGTTTGAGTTACATAAAGTGTTACTGTACCTTGGTATTAATGATTTGGCTTCTTCTGCAGTTTCAGGACAGAGGTTAGCTAGACATGCCAATTCAAATTTATGTAACTTCTTTTTCCCCAGCAAACTACAGAAAACAAAAAGTGATTTTGAAGTCATCATCCTCAAGGGTTCCTGGCTGCTACTTCGTGTACTGGACACAGAATATTACATCATTGAAATATTTAGTTTAAAAGTAGGGTTAGTATTCCTAAATTTCAGGGTTAGGACTTTTTTGTTCTTGTAAAGCTTCTGAATCCCGAGAAAATAACCTTGATGTGTCTATGACGTAATCTGTGTCCATTATGTGTGCTGTACATGAAGAAGATTTAAATTAAATTATATTGATGGACCACTTTATTACAGTGGTATACCAGACATATTGCCAGACATATGACTTTGGCATAAAAAAGCTGGAAGACAAAACTTTCTCAATTTGCTGTGATTTTCTTTGGGTTTCAAGAGATTGATTGCAAACCATCCAATACCAACCTTCTCACACTTGCAATCGTTTCTCGGTTTTTGTAACGGCTGAATCTCTCTGTATATTGCAGTGTTTTCATGAAGACTTGAGAAAGTTCTTGTTCGTCTTCTGTGGTTTCACTTTGCTTCTTTCTGTGTTCAAGCAACATGAATACTTCCGAATTTAGAAGAGTCTCAGCATTTTCAAACTCTGCATGAAAAAGTGAAGAAGGTGAAATTATTATTGCATTTGACACTATCCTAATGAATGTTGATTACTCCTTATTGTTTTCAAAGCAATACATGACCAGGCACCTATTTATATCAGTGATATAACCATGCTATTTGTATCAAAATCCAATACCATTACCCATGGAGACAAAACATTCTCAGTTGCCGCTGGAAAACTGTGGAATTCATTACCAGATGTCTGAAGTTGACTGTCCAGATTGTTGTAGTCTTGAGACTATTGTTGGTGACTGACGTTTCGACGACCTCAGCGGTGGTCATCTTCAGATTCAAGTAAAACGTGTGTTGGTGACTGACGGTGGGCCTCAGCGGCATTCATTTTCAGAGTCAAGTAAAGCGTGTTTTTCACAAACACACTTTATTGACTCTGAAGATGACTACAATAAAACATGCTTTACTTGACTCTGAAGATGACCGCCGCTGAAGCTGTCGAAACGTCAGTTACCAACAATAGTCTCAAGACTACAACAATGTGGACGGTCAACTTCAGACATCTAATAATAGCTTTATTGGTTATACATATAGTAGTATTAATTTTATAATGAAATGTAATTAGTAATTTATAAGTAACTTAAGTAATTTTAAGAGTGTCTTGTTGCAGAAGTGCCAGAAGCATTGAGACTGTTGTATAATGCTCCTAAAACGTCTTTATTATTATTATTAGTAGTAGTGGTAGTACTGGTAGTAGTAGCAATGGCATTCCATCACGGTGCTCCCAAATCAAAATATTAAATATGTGGTCAATTCAACTCAAGTTATTCAACTGATATTTTGTTTATCATTTGTAGTCAATCTCATGTCGATATTAAACATCCTGAACCTTCTAGTTGAACTTCGTCATATTCTTCATGTTCATCTAGTACCATATTCATTAAATACCTTTTGGAAATTGCAACTCTGTTGCATCTTCTTCGCCAGTATTTTCAGTCGGTGCGGCCGCCATTTTGAATAATATCACGAACTTCGACCCCAGACTCCCTAACGTTTCGTGTCGGAAACATTGTCGGAAATAGTCGGAAATATTTCTCATGGGCCTATATTCTGTCTCCTCGTAAAATAACATTAATTTTAAGTCAATATCAGAGTTAGTATTGGCATGAGTATTATTTGCTAAGGTTAGTATTAGTATTAGGTTTGTTTTAGAAGGGTTAGGGGTAGTAATGGTTTAAAGGTAGCTTTCATTGCTTATCTTCTCTCGCTCAATGCTTATGCTTATAACCGCTGACATTGATCGCAGGAGGGGACACTTTCTCGGAAATATATTTAAATTTCAGTCATGGGTGATGAAAATAATTTGAAAAGAAAACAAGAGCAAATGGTTTCTTCATCTCGTGAGGTAAATGAGATTTAAAAAGAGTTTCTTTTGTTTCAAACAATGATATCAGGAAAAGTGCTGTTAGATAACACTATCTGGTAGACAGTCTAGACTTCTGGCTTGGTAGTCGCCAGTACTGTGTAATATATGCAAAATATCCAAATATATCCATTATTTATGTTTTTATTATTTTGTATATTTGTATATTTTAATTTATTACTGTTTACTATAAATTAATTATGTCATTCTTAATTATATAATTTAATTATGTTTACGTATATATAATTATTGATTTGTTATCACTGCTATCAATTTATAGTATTTATATTCAACTTTATTGTCATGAACACAATAAGTGCAGCTGCATTTTTCACAGCCATTGTGGCCAAATGGTGCGCCCGAGTCATGACAAACGGCACCCTGAGGCATGTTATGTAACAAATTTCAGCACCCCTGAGATTTTTCATGCTACAAATATGATGGAGTGACTGCATTTCCTTCCCTTCCTTTCCTCACTCCTTTCTTTCTGTCTTTCCTTCCTCCCCTCCCTTCTTTCCTACCTTCCCTCCTTTCCTTCCTTCCCTCCTTTCCTTCCTTCTTTCCTCCCTTCCTCCCTCCCTTCGTTCCTTCTACCTTCCTTCATCCTTCCTCCCTCCCTTCCTCCCTCCTTCCCTCCCTTCCTTTCCTACCTTCCCTCCTTTCCTTCTTTCCTCCCTTCCTTTCTTTCTTTCTTCCTTCCTTCTCTCCCTCCCTTTCTTCCTCCCATCCTTCTTTCCTCCCTTCCTTCCTCCTTTCCTTCCTTCTTTCCTACCTCCCTTTCTTCTTTCCTTCCTTCCCTTCCTTGCCTTCCTTCCTAATTCTCTCCCTCCTATACCTTCCCTCCCTTCTATCCTACCTTCCTCCCTTTCTCCCTCCCTTCCTACATTTCTTCATTCCTTCCTTCCTTTGTGATGTCACTGATTTCCCAACATAAGCTTGTGCACATCTGATATATTGGCAAAATGTGCCCAATTCTATAGTCTGGCATAGTGGCATAAATAGTTTGGAGAAAAAGTATATAGCTAGCTAGAGCACTATTATCATTTGATGATATTTATTTCAATAAATCTTTGGCCCAGGAACTTTTATTCAAGTTGGTAGAACTTGAAAGACAAAACAAAGAGCTTAAAGAACACTTGTCCACCATGAATGAAAAAGTTTCATCATCCATCTCACCAGAAACCCCGAGCAAGAAAACGAAACTGAAAAAGGACCGTAAAGAATTCAAATCAAAGCAAACTAGGGAATTTGACTTTTCAAGGTATGTTTTCTGCTTTGTTTATTCCCAAGAAAAGTTAAAGTGATGTATATACAGTCTGTTTTGCATGTGTGTGTACAGATTGGGTATCAAAAATGTAATGTAAACTCGGTCCATGCTAGTCTTAAAGATAGTGTTTTTTTTTCACAAACAATGGAGGAAGACACGAGTGAAGGTATTTCTTAACCAGGTTGAAAAGTTTTAAAGTTCTAAAAGAATTATTAACTGTTTTGTTGGACACCTCATCCACAGTCAGACACCTTGTTGCTCTGTGATCCAGTCCATTGACAGAGTGCTGTCACTCCATATTAACATTAGTCCATTTCACCACAGGGTTAGTACTAGGTTTAATACTAACCCTAACACTAATCCTGTGGTGAAATGGACTAATACTGTGCTAATGAAGAGTGACAGCTAATCTGTTGGTGTGTCCAACCATCAACAAGGAGTCTGACCATAAGTCTGCGTTATTGTTAAGGTCAATAAGGGTTATACTGTCTTACAAACATGCACAAAACAGACTGTATGTCACCTTTAAGCAAAGGAAAAAAATCTCCAAATTATTTCTGGAAAATAATTTTTTTGACATAACTGTATTTCAAGTTTGAAAAACCTCTTCTGACTGTAGATACAACAAAAGGTATATTGCACTAAAGATTGCTTACTTAGGCTGGGATTTCCATGGTTTTGCAAGTCAGGAGAACATTGACGACACAATTGAGGTATGGCAGTGTATGGGAACAGAGTCTCTACTCTGAAGTACGATTATCTTTAATTTACATATCTTCTCAAGTAATTGTATATATCTCATGTTTATCTAAGTGTAATCAAGGATTCAGGTTAGGATTAAAAGTCTAGGCAGGGTTAGGGTTAAAATTAGGGTTACCAACCCTTGATTTAGACTCGGTTGGTATGGGATGGTTTAAAAATATACTATATAGGAATTAAACTAATTTTACAACCTTGATTGTAATTTCATAACTTGTGTCATTAGGCCCACCTCTTCAGTGCATTACTTAAAACATGCCTTATTGAAGAAAGATCAACTTGTAATTACTCGAGGTGTGGACGCACTGACAAGGGTGTCAGCGCTTTTGCTCAGGTGACTATCATCATTATTATTGCCATAATTGGTTATCATCAGTGTATATCATCATCATTGTTACCATCATCACTACCTTCATAATCATAAATAATTATCATTGTCTGATCATCATCATCATTACTGCCACCACCATCATCAACACCACCATCATCATCATCATCAACAACACTATCACCATCATCATTATCATCATCACTATCATTATCACCATCATCTCCATCCTACCATAAACACCACAATCCCATCAACACCACCATCTTCACCATCTTCACCACCATCTTCACCACCACCATCTTAACCACCACCACCATCTTCACCACCATCATCTTTACCACCATCTTCATCACCACCACCACCATCTTCACCACCACCATCTTCATCACCACCACCACCATCTTCACCACCATCATCTTCACCACCATCTTCATCACCTCCACCACCATCTTCACCACCATCTTCACCTCCATCACCATCTTCACCACCACCACCATCTTCACCACCACCACCATCATATCATTACCACCACCATCATCATCACCACCATCACCACCACCACCATCATCACCATCTTCACCACCATCTTCATCACCATCTTCACCACTGCTATCATTATCAGCATCACCATATATCATCATCACCACCATCATATCATCACCATCATCATCATCACCACTACCATGATCATCACCACCATCACCACCTCCATGATCATCACCATCATCACCACTACTATCATTATCAGCATCACCATTATCATATCATCACCACCATCATCATATCATCACCATCATATCATCACCATTATCATCATCATTATTATCATCATCACCATCATATCACCACCATCGTCACCATAATCCTTGTTCCTGGAATGAGAATGCCAGTATCTCATATTTTTCAGGTAATTTCACTGGAAGTAAGAACCAACCTTGATGAAGGTGATGGAGTTATCCAAAGAAAGGATAAAGAAATTACTGAAAATCCAATGAGCAAAAATACTGAGCAGGAAGAGATACCTTATGTTCATCAGCTAAATAAACTGTTACCAAGTGAGATACGAGTATTAGCATGGACTCCAGTGGCTTTTGATTTTAAGGCAAGGTATCTCATTCGTTACTTTTGTTATAAGTAGTTTGTTGAAGTTAGTGAATCTTTTTCTTTTTCTTTTTCTGTTCATTTTTCAATACTGTGTTTGTTGTTTAATTATTTCTGTAGGTTTAGCTGTGTTCATAGAAAATATAAATATTACTTTCCTGCTGGGGATATGGATATAGAGGTAACGAGAGGGATGGAGGGAGGAAGGGAGGGAGGGTAGACGGAAGGAGGGAAGGAAAGGGAGGGAGAGGAAGGAACGAACGAAGGCAAGGAAGGAAGGAAGGAAGGAAGGAAGGAAGGAAGGAAGGAAGGAAGGAAGGAAGGAAGGAAGGAAGGAAGGAAGGAAGGAAGGAAGGAAGGAAGGAAGGAAGGAAGGAATAAAGGAAGGAAGGAAGGTAGGAAGGAAGGAAGGAAGGAAGGAATGAATAAAGGAAGGAAGGGGGAATGGAGGGAGGAAGGAAGGAAGGAAGAAGGGGAGGAAGGAAGGGAGGAAGGGAGTGAGGGAGGAAAGAAAGAAGGAAGGAAGGAAGGAAGGAAGGGAGGGAGGGAGGGAGGAAGGAAGGAAGGAAGGAAGGAAGGAAGGAAGGAAGGAAGGAAGGAAGGAAGGAAGGAAGGAAGGAAGGAAGGGAGGGAGGGAGGGAGGGAGGGAGGAAAGAAGGAAGGAAGGAAGGAAGGAAGGGAGGAAGGAAGGAAGGAAGGAAGGAAGGAGGAAGGAAGGAAGGAGGAAGGAAGGAAGGAAGGAAGGAAGGAAGGAAGGAAGGAAGGAAGGGAGGGAGGGAGGGAGGGAGGAAGTAAGGAAGGAAGGAAGGAAGGAGGAAGGAAGGGAGGAAGGAAGGAAAGGAATGAATGAATGAAGGAGAGCGAAAGGAAAGAAGGGAGCTAGGGTAGTGATTGAGGACAACCTCGTTAGCAATGAAGAAACTGAGAAATCATGACAAACAAGCAATGAATTAAAATCGTCTATAGTCACCATTTTATTATGTATTTTCAGATGATGAACCAAGCAGGAAAGAAGTTTGTTGGAGAGCATGATTTTCGTAATTTTTGTAAAGTAAGTGTCAAAAATCGCAAAAATCAACAGGTACATTCAAGGTTCGTACATATTATTTCTCTTATTTACAGATGGATGTTGGGAACAATGTTACATCCTTCTACAGAAATGTGTTGTCAGTTGATGTCCAAAGATTAGATAATTCAAGGTTTGGACAAGAGAATATATATATATATATATTTGAGCGGACCATGGTAGGACCAATTCCTTATAAGGAAGTAAAAGTCGTTTTCGGTGATCCGTTTAAATCGGACAATATTTGTGCAATGTTGTGAAGGGCGGCCATTGGCGAGTGGTGATCTGACGAAATACATAAATAGGTTTTTACGAAGGGTATACATGTTTGCGTAATATAATAGGTACGTGTGTTATGTATTTAGACTCGCTAATTCCAAATCTGTTTTCACAATTGAAAACGGTTAAATATTGATCGAGATAACGTTCAAAATAATATACGACGAAGCTGGCCGCGGCCGGCTGATTGCCAAATAATTTATTAATTTCTAAGTACATAAACCATTTTTACGAAGGGTATGCACGTTCTCGTAATATAATAGACACGTATGTTGTGTATTTAGACTCGGTAATTCCAAAACTGTTTTCAGAATTGAAATCGAGTAAACATTGGCCGAGATAACGTTCAAAATCTACGTATGACGAACCGGCCTTTTGGGATTTGTTATCGACAGACTCGGTCTGCGCACTGGGGGACATGGATGGGGGAAACAAACTCTAAGGTTGGCGGGGGTTTTGGTAGAAAAGGCGAGCAAGGGGTAGTTATTGCGGATTCGTATTTCTAGTGATACCCCTCTTGAATGTTTGCATGGTGACGATATAGTTTTAACAAGCTTTCAACCTGTCGACATTGTGTACGTTTTTACGCACATGTACGTCTGTTCTTCGTCTTTGTCTTCAGCAGTCGTCATTTAACACAAGGTCTGTACCTTACTTGTAGTGAATGTCGCACAGAATACGACATGTGTGTGATAACTGTCTGTGGCATGGCATTCTTGTGGCATCAGGTTCGCTGCATGACGTCACTCTTGATGCTCATTGGCCAGCATCTCGAAGAACCCAAGGTAAGCACACCGTTAAGGCTCAGGCATTGCATGTCACTAGCTTTATCTTTGACTTTACTTGCCGAGCCACAGATTGACTGGAGTTAGCCTTACAGTTATATATATATACATATATACATGTTTGTTTGTTAGATTATTGATCACATGCTTAATATTGAGAAATGCCCTCGAAGACCTCAGTACAACATGGCGTCAGGTACGATGCCCAACCGGGAATTGAACCCGAGGTCTCCGAATTAACGTATTGACGCTCTAACCACTGAGCTATTGCAGAGCCTCCTGTATACAAGAGCCGGTGATAAGCTCGCTACTTGAGGAAGTCCTGCGAGAGGCTTCGCTCTACTTCGTCGAAGATGGATGTCTTCCTGTAGAGATTAAGTTGAGAGTTCCGATGTATTAATATGTATACGATGTCTGACTGTTCTGACCGTTTCTCAATAGCTCAGTGGTTAGAGCGCCAATGCGTTGATTCGGAGACCTCGGGTTCGATTCCCGGTTGGGGTAAGCGAACCACTGAATCATGCTCAATATATTATGAAATAGGTCCATAATATTGTGATCATGTTTTGTTTGACTTCTATAGAATTCCCGTTAGTTTTGTTTGCTTGCGAATACGATGGCTTGGAATGGATATGTTATCCAGGTAAACAAGGTTACTACCGAAATAGTGTGTAGTAGGTCTACCTGCTCAGCACCTGCTCAGCACCTGCTCAGCACCTGCTCCGTACCTGCTCAGCACCTGCTTTTGGTTTCTTGTTTAGATCATTTGAAAGATGTTTCCATCTGTTTTCAAAAACTTTGGACAGCAAGCTGTGTCAAGTAATTATTACGCGTTATTTAAATTGGTATTATAAGCAATGAAGGCAGATGTAAAACTGATGGTGAAGGTAGTGATGATGATGATGGTGATGATGGTGATGATGATGATGGTGATGGTGATGATGATGATGATGGTAACGATGGTGATGATGGTGATGATGGTGACAATGACGACAATGGTGATGATGACGGTAGTGATGATGATGATGATGGTGATGAGGATGGTGATGTGGATGGTGATAGAGGTGGTGATGATGATGATCCTATTACCTTTGTACTCTCTTTCCACAAAGGACAACGATGATGCGAGAAATGCTCGACGGTTTGAATAAAACTTCACATAACCTCAGGAACAGTGAAAACACAAGTTAGTATAATTTGTTCTCGTACGACTCATCGTGCCTCTCAGCAACCAATCAGCGTGTGTTATTTTATATTTTCATTTTTAGACTCCGAGTGCATTCCTTGTACGTCACCATAACAACGAAACATACCCTGGGATGTCTCTTATTCCAGGTCACCACATAAAGTCGTACAAAAAATTACTTACCAGAGCGTTATGCGGTAAGTCACAATTGACAACCGTACACTTAAACTTAAAAACTTAATTTATTTAACGTCGATACCCACAGGAAGTGGTTCAGTGCCCAATTGTCCGAGCCAGGGGCTCATGTTGAAAGCATTCAACTGTTAACTATAGCTAAGATCTATCTCATGTTTGGGGATTTTACATATTCGTAATATTTAGGTCTTCCTCAGCAAAATCATAATATATCTTGTCAGCCGAAAATTTCATGTTCGTGGACTTTTTTGCTGTTAAAGTTATCGGATGTGATGTCAGTTTATCACTCCCTTAGCTGAACGGAAAACCCAATTGATAGGGATTCCGAGGGCTTGCGATTCAAGGTCGTTTTCCGAGAAGACCCGAAAGTCTTACCATTTGCTGGTGTTGTTGCAAAGGCAGCACCTTCTCCTCAATTATTTTTGGTGGTCCGACCTTATACATGTCTTGAGTCTGGGCCACGAAGGCTCAACTATAGCTTCTATATTATCACTATACAGTACAATGTTGAACAATTGTGAACACCTAGAGTTGGCAAATCTGTAAATCAGCTCTTTCTTATCAACTCAAGGTCAATCTCCCACCCAGGACATTAATGATTTTTCTCCATAAATCGCAGATTCTTACCAGGCCGGGGGTGGTCCGCGAGAATCGATTATCGGAGGCCCCATAAATTAGTTCTGACTAAATATGACGATAAAATATATGTCAGTAGTGTCGCTGTTAAGCCGTAATTTTTCATTATAATCTTCCACTCCATTTTTGGCAGGGCCCCCACTACCTAACCTTACCTAATGTGCGTTACGCCACTGAACCCGGGTCTCCCAGCTCAGCTGACTTTAAGTAATATTCCGTCGAGATTCTATTGAATGACTAATGAGTCTTTCCATTTTTCGTTGACAGTACTATTTTTGTTTTGTTTTCAACAGATAGTCTTGAAACGAAACTTGAGAATCTTTCGGCTAAACGTAAAAGGCTAAAGAATGATCCCGTTGCTGAAGAAAGCAATCACGAACCAAACATAAACTGAAGCTAGGATTAAACAATTGTAAATAGATATCTTCAATGGTGACTATGCATGTATAGCTTTTACATTATGACTTTCAAAATCAAAGTACAACGCCGAATAAGTACACCCACTTAGAAAAATTTAGTTGTAAAATAACTATTTTGTTTGAAAGAACTCTTGAAACTATAAAGACTAACCATTTACAACTTTTTCATATCTCACTTAACTCTTGAGATACTTGAGACATCACAATGCATAATGACTTATCGAAAAATTCTGCATATCTTTACCATTATCACATGGAATCGTTTGATAATTTGCATATTTGATGTCATTGGATACATCCACGCACATTCACCTGCATTTCAAGTGATTTCATTACATAATCTCAAGGATATATAAGCGTTTTCAATTAGTCATTATGCATTGTGATGTCATATAAGTGTGATCATTTACATATTAAACAAATCTTAATATCTCAAGAGTGAAGTGAGATATGAAAAAGTTGTAAATGAGTAGTCTTTATTGTTTCAAGAGTTCTTTCAAATAAAAGAGTTATTTTACAACTGAATGTTTCATTGCATAAGTACTCTTCCTTAAGTATTTTTTGAAGTTCTCTTATTTCTCCTTTTCATATTATATCCAGTTCTTTTGAGAACTTAGCAGCTTAGATATATTTATTATTAGATGTTTGAAGTTGATCGTCCAGGTTGTTGTAGTCTTGAGAAAGACTATAGTTGGTGACTGACGTTTCGACGGCCTCAGCGGCGGTCATCTTCAGAGACAAGTAAAGCGTGTTTGTCAGATTTGCCTATATATATACGTCTGGTTCATTACGTCATAGCTTGTTTGTGTCACACTTCGCACACACCGTGTTGCGTCAAGGTCTATTGCTCGTTGGTACACCCACTCCAACCTAGTTTCCACCTAGTTAATGTAGACAGTCTACATTGGTAACGTGTATAGCTGGCGCTAAAATAACGATAGTTAGCGCATGCGTTTAACAGTCAACTTCTAATCCCACATGCTTAGTCTCTCTCACTAGTCTATTAATCTAGCAACGCAACTAGGGGTGGGGGGGTTGCTTTGTATATTCGGTTGTGGTTTGCTTGGATACAAGAGAGCACTAATTAGAACACAAACCTGACAAACACGCTTTACTTGACTCTGCAGATGACCGCCGCTGAGGCCGTCGAAACGTCAGTCACCAACAATAGTCTTTCTCAAGACTACAACAACCTGGACGACCAACTTCACACATCTAATGATACTCCTAGGTTCAAACCAATTACTTTATGTTTATTCTTATTGATACCAATAAGACCAATAATGGTTCTCTTTCTACAATAAGTTTACTAGTCAATAGAGTTATGGTCTGGAAACTCAACAAAAGTCTTTGTTCTATCTTTTTGTTCGCATTTATGTAAATTTATACACATTGACGGTTAGTGAACACATTGTATTTTATAATGAAGTAATGCTTGGGTTCAATCGTTGAATCGTGTTTAAATATTTGCTGCCGCAGCAAGCGAACCTGAAGCGAGCGAAGAAGACTGGATCGAGCAACTATTGTTCAGAAAATGAAGCCGGACGTCCGCCATTACTAAGGGACCAACTGAGGATCCTATGAGGTTTTTGTTGGATTATGTGCTCTTACCATCGACAAAATAAAATAATTTTATTATAAAGAGGACAAGAAGACATTTTTCAAATTACTGGGTAAAACGATTCATGGCCTACCTACAGATTTACTGCGACTTTGGTCCCTCAGTAATGGCCGCCGTTGGCTCTAATTATCCAGTGAGAGAAGCCTAATACGAGACGTCAAATTAGGTTCAAGATTTTATGCATTTAATGTTAACAAAGAAACTATATTGGCCAGACACTAAACCTAATATACAAAATCAGCTTATCAGATACAACAGAAAGCTCAATCAGTGAGTGGGGGCAGTTTTTCAAATTCTGCGTACACCCATTGAACCACAACGCAATGAACCGATGGGATGAATGCATGATCTTTCTTTCACTGCACGTGTTTGTATATTCGGTTGTGGTTTGCCTGTGGTTTACCTGTGGATACAAGAGAGCGTTTAGTGTTGTCAATTTTAATTCTGTCTTCATTCAGGAAAACGTTTGGAGCGTCATATGCATGGCGTATTAAATATGTGTTTCTAATACAATATGTAAATTATCTTCATGTAAATTTTCTATTTGGTCAACTGATTTTGACTGCCAAACGAAATTGTTGAAACAATTGGGATATTCAGTCTTCCTCGTCGTACACAAACTAAAAATCATTCCCTCATCAGCAAGGCAGCACTCAGTTTCATTCCGGATTGAACGTGAATTCAAACCGCGTTAACATAGAAATTATATCCCAGGATCGAAAATCGCGCGAAATCTGAAATTTCATGGTGTTGATCAATAACATTATAGCGGGTACATAAAGAAAAGGGGAAAAGCATTACTAGCAACGATAATCGATGCGGTCGCAAGTAAACAATCATTTGATTCACCTTCACGTCGGCGCAGCAAATTTCGAAACCGTAGACGGTCGGACACCTCTTTGATGGTAGTTTACTTACAATGGGTTACATAAATATTGATTAGCCGAGTGGTCTGTGTTGTTGATTTTTAGTTGTGAGAGCGGGGTTCGAATGTTGGGTGAGCATATAATTTTTCCATTTTTTTAAATTTTTACTTTACTTTTTTCTTTTTAATAGGGTTAGGATTAAGGTTAGGTTAGGGTTAGTTTTAGGGTTTGGTTTGAATATTATCAAAAAAATAGGGTGCGTAAAAAAGTCCCAAGATTCCACCGACCATCAAAGAGGTGTCCGACCGTCTAGCTACGGTTTCGAAATTTGCGTCGGCGCAATTTCTGTCTCTCGAGACAGGAATTGCAAGTGCAAATTGTCGTCAAAACTGTTAAAAGCACGCATGTGTTCGTTTCAGTCCTCTAGGTCGTGTTTTTCATTCCGGAATGAAATCTCGCACCGCCTTTACATGACACCGGAATGAAATTTGAACGGAAACTCAATGAAACTCAATCCGGATTCATGTAAACAGCAGCCCATAATAACATATTATATGATACACTATAATGTGGTTCAGATAAAGTACCAACCATGTAGTACTTTGTTACTCCGCTGTGATATCGCAGACGCAGCTCCACAAAGGGGATTTTTTTGCTGAAATTGCTTACTCGTCGATTTATTGTGTATACAAGTTTATTTGCATATAAAACTTCTAACTATGAAAATAACAATAACGTACGAGGATAGCTTTTTCCCGCTCGACATCGGTGGAGACTTAGAATTGGAGAATCTTAAGGCTTTGCTGGAGTTTGAAACTGGTGTACCCGTGGCAGATATCGGAGTATTTTACGATGGCTATTCTTTGAACGATTTGAAGAAACCGCTTAAGGATTTTGGTGTGGTGGATGGGGAGATTCTTGTCATGATAAAGCGCCAGTTACCAAGTTCCAGCGAAGCACAGCGAGGAAATAGTGGTAAGACTATAAATATGTGGGTTTTAATTTCACTATTAGTTATTTAATACGCCGTGGATAATACAGAATAGGCTCCCGGTAACCCCGGTTCGACATCACTATATTTAACAATTTAATAGACAACGAGCCCGAGTTGTCTATCAACCATAAACACCTTTAACGTAAAAAGTCTTATCAAACATTGTTCCTAATTTTCAGATAGTTTCACCTTTTTGTTTGTACTCATATTTGTAAAAACATGAATGTCATGATAAACAATCGCTCACAAAAAACGAGATTGCAATTACTTTGCTTCAAATTTGGTGTACATATACGCAATAGACATAAGCAAATTCACTTTATTATTCGAAAATGTCAAACTGAACAGTTTGCCATTGCTTTCTTGCCAATGTTTTCGTGGTTTCGTCACTCGTATATAAAATTATAAATTTTAACGGACGCCATGTTTGGCCTAGATTTCAGGTTTTATGTCGTGGCTTCTGATTGGTCAGGATAGGAATATTCTAGTTATAAGAACGTTTGTGATTGGATAACGCGAAGTGGTCTATCACCAATAGACCACTAGTAGCTCAGCCAATCAGAATGCCGAATTTGTAATAAGTTATTCGAAATATATCTATCTAACATAGCCAATTGAATGAAAAAGCAATGCGTCGTTATTCTTAAGAGGGGCCTGGGAGTCAGGAACGATTATATTTCACTTTATTATTTTTCATTTAAATATACCATTACCCTGTTGTAGATAATATTAAAAATAGTTCAAATTTACAGGCAGGATTGACTGGAGCAATATTCAAGTCCCAAGCTCTTCAGGGTCTGTTACACGACAACCACCACAGAGTGCACAAAACACACCAGGAGATATCGATCCTTTGGTTGTTCGAGAGATGTACCTGTCTGATCCATACCAGAGGTCATTGCTACGCGAACGAAACCCTCCCTTGTCTGATGCATTAGAGAGTGGTGACGAGCAAAGATTTGTGGCAGAGCTCGCGAAACAGAGAAAAGAAAGGCAAGAGCGAGAGAGGTTAAGGATTAGGATACTGATGGCTGATCCATTAGACCTCGATGCCCAGCAAAAGATAGCTGAAGAAATACAATTGGCAAACATTGACCAGAACATGGATACCGCGTTAGAGTCAGCTCATCGTTGTGCGGCCGATCATGTCATCAGTGAAGTTGTCATCAGCAATTGTCAAGTGAATGGTCAGCCAGTCAAGGCGTGCGTGGACTCTGGTGCTCAGGTGACATTCATGACTGTTGCCTGTGCAGAAAGGTGCAACATTATGAGACTTGTAGATCGCAGGATGACAGGCTTGATTAATGGGATTGGGACGCAGAAGTCTGTTGGACGGGTTTACGTGGCACAGATCCAAATCGAGCAAGACTACCTGGCGTCTTCATTTACTGTGGTAGAGACACAGCCAATGGATATGCTGTTTGGACTTGACATGCTCAAACGACATCAGGTAATTTCCGATTAAAAACTGTGCCAAGGTTTCTAGACACTTTAATCTGCTCTGATGTTTTATTTGCAGTGCTGTATTGATTTGAAGGCTGGTGTTTTACGAATTGGTACAACAGGATCAGAAACGCCATTTTTGACTGAATCTGAGCTGCCAGAATGTGCGCGACTATCATCTGAAGGGATGGTAAAACAGGAGTTAGAGGATCGTGATTTGGCTACGGCTTTGAGTAGGTCATCACAGGATGCAGCTGGGCCCAGTGGTGCATCCAAGTGAGTTATGGTGGAGGAAGCTTTGCTACATTTCAATATGCTGGCCTTCTCTCTTTACTTTACTTGCTTTTTGCTTCATTTTGCACACCTCACTTCACACACCTCACTTCACACACCACTTCACACACCTCACTTCACTTCACACACCTCACTTCACTCTCCTCACTTCACTTCACTCTCCTCACTTCACACACCTCACTTCACACACCTCACTTCACACACCACTTCACACACCTCACTTCACACACCTCACTTCACTTCACACACCTCACTTCACACACCTCACTTCACTCTCCTCACTTCACACACCTCACTTCACACACCTCACTTTGCACACCTCTCTTTGCACACCTCACTTTGCACACCTCACTTCACATACCTCACTTCACACACCTCACTTCACACACCTCACTTTGCACACCTCTCTTCACACACCTCACTTTGCACACCTCACTTTGCACACCTCTCTTTGCACACCTCACTTCACATACCTCACTTCACACACCTCACTTCACACACCTCACTTTGCACACCTCACTTCACACACCTCACTTTGCACACCTCACTTTGCACACCTCACTTCACACACCTCACTTTGCACACCTCACTTCACACACCTCACTTTGCACACCTCACTTTGCACACCTCACTTTGCACACCTCACTTCACACACCTCACTTCACACACCTCACTTCACACACCTCGCTTCACACACCTCACTTCACACACCTCACTTCACACATCTCACAACTCACTCCGCACACTTCACTTTGTACAGTTTGGTTCGCACACTTCACTTTACACACCTCACCACACTCACCTACCTACTTTGTACACCTCACCACAGTCACCTAGTAACACACCTCACATCACACACGTCACCACTCTCACCTACTTCACACACCTCACTTCACACACCTCACTTCACACACCTCACTTTACACACCTCACTTCACACCTCATTTCACTCTCCGCACTTCACACACCTCACTTCACTTCACACACCTCACTTCACACACCTCATTTCACTCTCCTCACTTCACACACCTCACTTCACACACCTCACTTCACACACCTCACTTATTAACTAAATTGAAATAACCAAGATGCAAGTCACTACTGCTACATCTAATCTCTCTCCTAATCTAGTAACATATTCTTCATTTTAGCTCGCCATCTGTAGCAACTTCACTTCCAACAGGAATCTCTGAAGATGATGTCCAACGTCTTAGCAACATGGGGTTAAAACGAGATGATATTATCAAAGAACTAACTAGTAACGGTGGAGATTTAGAGAAAGCTACTGCTACCCTTTTGGCAAGATCATTGACATTTAAAATGAGTTAGATTTACGAACGGACAAAACAAGGTTCACTAAGGGACCTGTCATTATTTATAGCCGTGGTGGGGGCCGAATAGAAAATGGTTGGGTAACTGAAAATTCTAGGGAAAAAATCACTTCTCTGAAGGGTTGGGTAATGGGTACACTGATCTCGAAAGAAGACTGGATCGAGCAACTATTGTTCAGAAAATGAAGCCGGAAGTCCGCCATTACTAAGGGACCAACTGAGGCTCCTATGAGGTTTTTTGTTGGGTTATGTGCTCTTACCATCGACAAAATAAAATAATTTTACTATAAAGAGGACCAGAAGACAGTTTTCAAATTACTGGGTAAAACGATTCATGGCCTACCTACAGATTTTACTGCGACTTTGGTCCCTTAGTAATGGCCCCGCCGTTGGCTCTAATTCTCCAGTGAGAGAAGCCTAATATGAGACGTCAAATTAGGTTCAAGATTTTATGCATTTAATGTTAACAAGAAACTATATTGGCCAGACACTAAACCTATTTCCCGAGCGTCACAGTTTGATTTGCCTGCAAACTCGGAGCTTCTAATGATCTCTCGTTAATTTACATTATGCAAATATACAGGCTTCAAAATCAGCTCATCAGATACAATAGAAAGCTCAATCCAGTCCTATTTTTGAGATCAGTGGGTTGGTAGCAAAATTTTCATGACTATTTACATAAAAAAAATTAAGAGTTCATTATTTCAAATTGGAATCTCATCATCAGTTCTCCTTAATCATCATTGCACATTAGCTTTTGTTATTGTATTCCTCTCCTGTTTTCCTTGGATTCCTCTGTATAGCGAGATAACATAATCTGAAAGTTACAGTAGGATCTGTCTGTATATCTATTTGAGTTTGTTATTAAAACTTGGGTAAATCTCTTCGGCCCCCACGTTGACCATAAATAATGACCTGTTCCTAAAAGAATGAAAGTTGCATAAAAGTAGTTACTAGTTCATAAAAATAGTTACATTTTCCTCCGACGGTGCCGTTACTTGTTGGTCATTTATAATTTTATTAATTTAGAATTTTATTTGTTTTATATATAAAAGCAGGACGAATTTGCCTCAAAAAGATTCCCAATGCATTTACTTCTACTTTTCATGGCTTTACTTTCTTTAAGTCACAACTTGTATTCATTTGGTCAGTATATAATAGTACATGTAATTAACCAGCGTTCAGTGTCAACTTCGTTCGCAGTTTCAATTGTGGTAACTGAAACCAAGGAATATTAAACTTTGTAACTAGTTACAAATTTATGAAAGTATCTTTGCAGCTGTAACTAGTTCCTTTTTTGTCTTGTAAATGCATATTTGGCGTGAACTATACATAATAAACTTCACAACCAACTTACAAACATCGTTGTCAATCATATTTATTGATGGTTCCCGTAAATGTTGTCAATCAGTTTCACTTCAAATTTCACTGGGCATCTCCTTCGTGTACACACTACGTCATAGACACATCAAGGTTATTTTAATTTTAATTTTAATAACTTTGCCATATTCATTATACAAACATAAATACAGACATTAAGACAATAGGCTGGTAGTGCCAATACGATATAACAGTCACTTTAAAGATACATAGCGATATACAACACACATTAAATACAACAAATTCACTACGATATATCTAAAAACAACACGATGGTGGGTTCGTAAGGCTTCGAGCTGTATTACATTTTAAGCATATGCTTTTCGGGATTTTCTCGGGATTCAGAATCTGTACAAGAACAAAAACCCTCACCATAACCCAAATAAAAACTCTAGTCCTAACCCTGAAATAAAGGAATACTAACCCTACTTTTAAACTGAATGTTTCAATGATGTAATATTCTGTGTCCGGTACACGAAGTAATGAAGAGCCTTTCACTGGGTGATATGGAAGATGACTCACTGTTCATATATAAATATCGTGAAGATGACCGCCGCTGAGGCCGTCGAAACGTCAGTCACCAACAACAACTTTCTCAAGACTACAACAACCTGGACGATCAACTTCACACATCTAATGATACTCCTAGGTTCAAACCATTTACTTTAAATGAACTTCGAAAATTATTATAGGAATGGAAATGTAGAGCGCTTTCATATCTCATGTCGTTCTTGAGATATTTAGACTTATGTGGTATGCAAATGAAATAACCTATGACGTAAAGAGCTTTACATATTTTTAGGAAATCAAGAAATTAGAAATAGTAAATTCATTTGGCATCACTAAGTGTCGTAATGTGCAAAGTTTCAAGTGATTTGGTATTAGACTTTGTGGTCTGTCCGCCCCTCCACTGAAATTTTAAATTTTGGAGGGTTGTGGAGACTCTGCAATGCAATTTCTAGCACGCTTCGCAAGATATGATTGGAAAAAATCAATCAAAATTGAGATCTTAACGCTCGTTGCAGTGTTTATCTAACGTGATCAATAATATTGTTGAGCGGTACATTTCCAATATATCGTATATTCAAACGGTAAGTCTACTATACTTTAATAGAAGAGGCTTTTTAACAAAATTATAGCCATAGGGAATTGGGACAAGTCGGATTTGAATTAGAATTCTCAAACTCATTAATAATTCATGAATTATCGTAGCCAATCCATGAACGTATACCACATCACATGCATGAGTTTTGATACCCAATGAAAACCTGTAGGAAAATCCCTAGTGAACTGGATCACATTTCTTAATCTACATATTAAAATAAAATCGCTATGGGAGCAAATCGCTATAGGAATACTCGTTTGAGAAGCTAGATCAAACACTAGTTTGTCGTGTTTCATCAGGGGACTCCAAACACTCGTGTTTTTTTCTCGTGTTTGGAACCCCTGATGAAACACTCAAACTTGTGTTTGATCTATTACATCAATCGTTGCGAAATGCGAATACAATGAGACATCCACGGAAAGTGACGTATATTCGGTATACTCTCGCAAGATATGTTCTCAGTCTAACTATAGGACGAGTTCTTCTATCTTGCTTCGAACGCAATTGAGAGAGACGTCCGTGACTCGATAGTAACGACAATATTTTCAAAACATCAACGATGCCCATGCACTCGCACCTACTCAGCAAGGCATGAAGTTTTGTTGCCCGTACGCCCTAAAGAACGTACATACACCGTACACCCAAAACAACGTACATACACTGCACCGTACGCCCAATTTATTTATCCAAGATGGCAGCCTTCAATTGGTTCCCCGCGGATGACTGAAATCAGGCCCAATACCCCCTCTAGTTTTATTGATCTCGTACCCAGAGCCTGCGTTCCTCTGCTTTCACCAAAAACAATCACCAATGTTTAGTTTAGTTTAATAAGCTTCGCCTTAAAATACATTACAAACAAATTTACAGTGATTACATAACAAAGGGGAAAAAAAAAGAAGAAAAAAAGAAAGAAAGGCAGGGACACCACAACAGTTTACACCAATTACTGTGGGCCACAATGTCAATGATAAAAATAAATTAATTAATTAAAGTTTATGAATGTAACTTAAACAAAACAAGTTGCAACGTTGCTACTACAATTTAGTAGCAACATGAGATGGTGTTAGTTAGGCTTCGCGAAGTGTTGCACTTTCCATGTTCGAGGGTCATCAATGTCAAAGCAAGTAAGTAAAGCAGTATTATAATATACCAATAACAAGTTTTTAAACTGGTTAAAAGTTAAACACTTGTGTTGTGCCTAAACCTTTCGGGGAGTGAATCCAAACTGTCCTATTACGCTGAAAAGTCACTGTTGTGCATTTACGGGAGCGGAAGGAAATGACATCAGGATCGCTAGTTGATCTCGTTAACCTGCAAGAAACTGTAGGCATTGGCAAAACTTCGGAAGAGATTGTAACTTGACCATTGATGGCCTTGAATAAAAACGTCAGGTCCAAGTATTCATGCCAGTATGAGATTGGCATTAGATTCGCAGAGATCAGTCTATCTTTATATACACCTCCACAGACCACACACATAAATGAAAGGTCCAAGAAGTAAACTTTTGAAAGGGAAAAGATTTCAAAAAGCCCTTGCAAATTAAAGTTAAAGATTCTACATTTCCTTGGTAACTAGGTGCTCTACCGTATCTGAACAACACGATCTCTTCCTTAAATGAACTATTAATCGCTCTAAATTTGAGAGTCGCGCATGCGTATGTTAGTCAATTACTATCCCACAAGCTTAGTATCTCTCACTTGTTTATAAGTTTAGCTAGCCAAGCCGGGAGTGGAGGTGGGTTGGTTTCTAGCGTTAGATTAACCATTATCCTTAGTTTAGAGCGATTTGTAAATTAAGGATAATAGCAAATCTAAGGGAAGAGACCGGGTGGATAACCCAACCGGTCCACCATAAATAAAGACCCAAGCATCACAGGCAGGCGTATTTGATAAACAAGAGGACCTGGGTACGAGTTTGGCAGCCAGACATCGCATTAGAGGAACGCTTGTTCAGCGCTTCTGATTTAAAGGTTTGTTTACTAGTCAACTTGTTTAATTTTGAAGCAATAGGAACGCTTTGTGTGTCAGCTGGAAAACCCTAGGGGACTTGGCGTTGTGGTGCTCTCAGTCTGTTACCTTGGAGCACCATCATCCACAGAGAAATGTCGAACTTCTTCTCCTCGAGTTCGTACCGTCGGTTGGAGCAAGGAAAGTGTGACATTTTGGAAACGGGTGAGAATTCCGACGAACAAAACGAGGAAACAGGCCAATTGGGGGACGATGTTAACATGGAAGCTTCCTTGGACTTCAGACAACCAAAAACGAGCGTTATTAACAGTATAACCGGCGGCTGTTTTGTAGTGAAGAAGAAGTTAAGTAGCGCTTCACGGACTGTTATTAAATTTACCTTCGGTCGATGGCCGGTAGCTTTGACTGTTTTAATTAGCTATATCCTTTTAACTGTTGTCTGTATCGTGATCGCTTTGACAGGCCGATACCACGAGTTTAAAAACGACATATCGTTGAACTCCTTCATGGTCCCCGATATCAAAGTTTCGCGAGAATTCTCCAGTTTTAGCGTCGCTAAAGATCAGGGCAAGGGTTCTATGTTTGTTGGGAGGCATTTCCTGAAAGGGAACGCTTGTCCGAAGAATAACATTAACTACAGGGGACTGCCAATCCGAAGAGGCAAAAGGGACGTGCCGAATGTTCAGTACAGAAGTATGCACATCGCTTGGACGCTTGATTTAGTTTATATGGCGAAAGGTGTGAATGATTCAAATATTTTCACCGGCGAGCGACTTCAAGCAATTCACGCCATTGAAAATAAACTAATGGACCACGCTGACTACGAAAAACATTGCTATGTTTCTGCCCATTTCGCAGAAGATAAAGCCCTGAAACAATCTGGATATTGTACACCGCCGAATTCCCTTATTGATTTCTTCTTTCCTTCAACATCTGGCTACTACGACGGGAAAGGCGAGGCACTTCAAAACATTGATGACACCTTGACGTTCCTTCAAAGTCGAAAATACTTTTATGCCTTTGTTTCTGATGGTTACAACGTCAAAGACAAGCACAGCCGCTTTCTGAGAGCACAGTTGTTGTTTGGGTCACCTGTAAGAGGCATTTCCCCGGATAAAAAAGCCCAGAAAGCTGAGTTCAAGCGGTTTCTTCGCACCTACATTGAGCCTTTGGAAAAAATCAACAATGAGTGAGTATCATTTTTGATGTTTTTACTTTATTTTATTAAAACTTCGCTTATTTTTTACTTTGAAACTTTTTTACTTTAAAACTTCGTGTCAGAACGTTTGACAAAACATATGTGAGCCAGAATATTTATAGGCTATTAAAACAGTAAAATTCCATAGACAATAATTAGACAATAAGTAAAATTACATAACCAATAAGTAAAGTAAAGTAAATGGTTTGAACCTCCCCCCCCCCCCCCCCCCCCACTGTAAAAATAGTAAATGATTTAACTTTTCGCATCTCATTAATTATCAGTTTGTTTATCTCCCGTGCATTTGATTGGCTACTTTCTACTTGTGACACCCTTTTGGCATATATATAAGCCCTATTTATTTTATTTCATCTCGTCTTACTCTGATGAAGGGCTCCGCTCGAAATGTCAGTATCTCGTCACTAAATTCTTGGCAGTTTACCACCTTTTCACTTTGCTATATATATACAGTATATATATATATATACATGTATACCCATATCTAGATCGTACCAAGCTACACTGATGAGCGAAACACGTGTCTGTAGATATTGTACTATATATATATATATATGTTGAAAGGATTTATGGTGAAGGAAAATTTCGAGTGTAGGAATACATACATTTTAAGACCAAACCGGGACCAGTTGCGAAAAATGCAACTTAGCGGCCCCAAACCGGGACTCTTAAAATGTATGTATTCCTACACTCGAAATTTTCCTTCACCATAAATCCTTTCAACATGTAGTTTGATCGAGTGAAATGCCAAATATTACCTATATATATATATATTTAGTATCAACCAACTAGTGGTCTATTACAAATTCGGCATTCTGATTGGCTGAGCTACTCACTGTCTATTGGTGATAGACGGTGAGTAGCGTTACCCAATCACAAACCTTCTTATGCTGGAATATTCCTATCCTGACCAATCAGAAGCCACGACATATTGAAGCTGCACGGCCAAACCTGGAATCTAGTCCAAACATGGCGTCCGCTAAAATTTATATACGAGTGATAAAATCATGAAAAAATTGGCCCGAAAGTAATGGGAAATTGTTTAGTTTGACATTTTCGAATAAGAAAATGAATTCGCTTATGCCTATGGAGTATATCTATACCAAATGTGAAGCAAAGTAATTACAATCTCGTTTTTTGTGAGCGATTGTTTATCATGTGTCATCGAGCAACTCTACATTTTGAATGGGAGACATCTACAAACAAAAAGGTAAAACTATCTGAAAATTTGGAACAATGTTAGAAAGGTTGTTTATGGTTGATACTAAAACAATTAGACAACTCACCCTCGTTGTCTATGAGCAGATAGTCAACTCGGGCTTCGCCCTCGTTGACTATCTGCTCATAGACAACTCGTTCTCGTTGTCTAATTGTTAAATATATATATATATATATATATATAATATATATAATATATATATATATATATATATATATTATATATATATAAAAAAGTAGAGTGCTGCATAGACAGTGTTTTAATATATAGCAAAGTGAAAAGGTGGTAAACTGCCAAGAATTTAGTGACGAGATACTGACGTTTCGAGCGGAGCCCTTCATCAGAGTAAGACGAGATGAAATAAAATAAATCGGGCTTATATATATGCCAAAAGGGTGTCACAAGTAGAAAGTAGCCAATCAAATAATTAACATAATTTTTATAATCACATAGTAAATATATAGATTGAACATCGTTCTTTAAACCTGTTCTGTTTCAGCAAAGTCACTGTCCTGTATGGTGGAGGTGATCTATTTGATTACCTAGTTGAAAAAGCTTTATATTCAGACCTACATTTGGCAGCAGTTAGCCTTGGACTCATTGTACTCTTACTCCTTATTCTGACGTTTTCACTATGGCTCTCGTTCATGGCCATCCTGACCATCGTTGCAAGCATCGCTATGGCATACTTCTTCTACCATGTTGTCTTTCATATTGAGTACATGGGTATCCTCAATGGCATCTCCTTGTTTGTTATCATTGGTATTGGTGTGGACGACATCTTTGTCTTCATAAACACTTTCCGTCAAGCAGTTGATAACCAGGACCTCGGTAATCGTATTTATCACACCATCTCAGTTGCTGGGAAAGCAACCTTGTTTACCTCATTCACCACTGCAGCAGCATTTGCCGCAAATGTTTTGTCCCCGGTAAGTTGTTTTATCATTTATACTCAGTTAATACATAATCACTCTTTTCTGTAAATATTTATGATTGGAGAGCAATAGGTTGAAAAAAAGTGGTGTGCTGTTGAGGTTAATAAAAGATAATGTGGCTGAATGGAAGTGAAATGGAGTGGAATAACAAGTTAAGTGGAATGTGATGGAGTGAAGTGAGAAAGAGTCATGTACAATTGAACAAAGTTGAATGGAGTGGATTGAGTAAAGTAGAGTGAAGATAAGGGCAGTAGAGTGGAGTGAGTAGAATGGAGTGGAATAGAGCTCAGTGGAGTGGGAAAAAATGGAATGGGAACAGAGTGGAGTAGAATGGAGTGGAATAGAATAGAATGGCAGTGGAGTGGAATAGAATAGAATGGAATGGCAATAGAGTGGAATAGAATGGAATGGCAATAGAATGGAATAGAATAGAATGGAATGACAATAGAGTGGAGTGGAATAAAGTGGAGTGGATTAAAATATAATAGAATATATGGAGTGGAACAGAATAGAATGGAATGACAATAGAGTGGAGTGGGATAGAATAGAATGGAATGACAATAAAGTGGAGTGGAATAAAGTGGAGTGGATTAAAATATAATAGAATATATGGAGTGGAACAGAATAGAATGGAATGACAATAGAGTGGAGTGGGATAGAATAGAATGGAATGACAATAAAGTGGAGTGGAATAAAGTGGAGTGGATTAAAATATAATAGAATATATGGAGTGGAACAGAATAGAATGGAATGACAATAGAGTGGAGTGGGATAGAATAGAATGGAATGACAATAAAGTGGAGTGGAATAAAGTGGAGTGGATTAAAATATAATAGAATATATGGAGTGGAACAGAATAGAATGGAATGACAATAGAGTGCAGTGGAATAGAATAGAATGGAATGACAATAGAGTGGAGTGGAATAAAGTGGAGTGGATTAGAATATAATAGAGTGGAGTAGAATAGAATGGAATGACAATAGAGTGGAGTGAAATAGAATGGAATGACAATAGAATGGAGTGGCATAGAATATAATAGAATGGGATGACAATAGAGTGGAATAAAGTGGAGTGGATTAGAATATAATAGAATGGAGTGGAACAGAATAGAATGGAATGGAATGACAGAGTGGAGTGGAATAGAATGGAATGACAATAGAGTGGAGTGGAATGGAATAGAATAGATCAAATGGAATGACAATAGAGTGGAATAGAATGGAATGACAATAGAGTGGAATAAAGTGGAGTGGAATAGAATGGAATGACAATAGAGTGCAGTGGAATAACGTCGAATGGATTATAATAGAATGGAATAGAATAGAATGGAATGGCATTAGAATGGAGTGGAGTGGAATAGAATGGAATGACAATAGAATGGAATGACAATGGAGTGGAATGACAATAGAGTGAAGTGGAATAGAATAGAATGGAATGACAATAGAATGGAATGACAATGGAGTGGAATGACAATAGAGTGAAGTGGAATAGAATGGAATGACAATAGAATGGAATGACAATGGAGTGGAATGACAATAGAGTGAAGTGGAATAGAATAGAATGGAATGACAATAGAATGGAATGACAATGGAGTGGAATGACAATAGAGTGGAGTGGAATAGTATAGAATGGAATGACAATAGAATGGAATGACAATGTAGTGGAATGACAATAGAGTGAAGTGGAATAGAATAGAATGGAATGACAATGTAGTGGAATGACAATAGAGTGAAGTGGAATAGAATAGAATGGAATGACAATGGAGTGGAATGACAATAGAGTGAAGTGGAATAGAATAGAATGGAATGACAATGTAGTGGAATGACAATAGAGTGAAGTGGAATAGAATAGAATGGAATGACAATGTAGTGAAATGACAATAGAGTGAAGTGGAATAGAATAGAATGGAATGACAATGGAGTGGAATGACAATAGAGTGAAGTGGAATAGAATAGAATGGAATGACAATGTAGTGGAATGACAATAGAGTGAAGTGGAATAGAATAGAATGGAATGACAATGTAGTGAAATGACAATAGAGTGAAGTGGAATAGAATAGAATGGAATGACAATGGAGTGGAATGACAATAGAGTGGAGTGGAATAGAATGGAGTGGAATAGATTGAAGTTGAATGGGAATATAATGGAGTGGTTCTGGAATGGAATAGAGCTCTGTGGAGTAGAATAAATGGAGGGGAATAGAATAGAGTGGTAATTGAGTGGAGTGGAGTAGAATGGAGTGGTAATAGAATGAAGTGGCAATATAGTGGAAATAGAGTGGAGTGGAATAGAATAGAATAGAATGAAGTGGAATAGAGCTTATTGGAAGGGAGTAGAATGGAGTGGTACTGGAATAGAGCTCTGTGGAGTAGAATAAATGGAGTGGAAATGAATGTAGTGGTAATAGAGTGGAGTGGAATAGAATGTAGTGGTACTGGAATGGAATGGAGCTTTGTGGAGTGGGGTAAATGGAGCGGAATAGAATGGAGTGGCAATAGAGTGTAGTGGCAATAGAGTGGAGTGGCAATAGAGTGGAGTGGAATAGAATGTAGTGGTACTGGAATGGAATGGAGCTCTGTGGAGTGGGGTAAATGGAGCGGAATAGAATGGAGTGGCAATAGAGTGGAGTGGCAATAGAGTGGAGTGGCAATAGAGTGGAGTGGCAATAGAGTGGAGTGGAATAGAATGTAGTGGTACTGGAATGGAATGGAGCTCTGTGGAGTGGGGTAAATGGAGCGGAATAGAATGGAGTGGCAATAGAGTGGAGTGGCAATAGAGTGGAGTGGCAATAGAGTGGAGTGGAATAGAATGTAGTGGTACTGGAATGGAATGGAGCTCTGTGGAGTGGGGTAAATGGAGCGGAATAGAATGGAGTGGCAATAGAGTTTAGTGGCAATAGAGTTTAGTGGCAATAGAGTGGAGTGGAATAGAATGGAGTGGAATAGAATAGAATGGAGTGGAATAGAATGAACTGGTAATAGAAGTGGAACGGAAGAGTGGAGTTGTATAGAATAGAGTGGAAACCTTTGTTGTATTAAAGCCTGTGATTTAAGCCATCGCTCGCGAAACGTCAATGTTTGATATTTGGTAGTTCACTCTCTTTTTCATTTTAATACTTTGTTTTAATCCATGACCGTTTAGATTCCAGCTATCCACGACTTCGGGTTGTTTATGGCGATTCTCGTCGCAAGTTGTTGGGTCAGCGTTCTCTTCATAATGGCACCGTCACTGTGTCTTTGGTATTCAGGCATTGAAAAACTCGAGGCAGCTATATATGACAAGTTGATGTCGCTTATTGGCTTGCGAAGAAATGGAAGGCTTAGGTTACCTGGTGAGGAATTTAATATAATTTATTTTATCCACATAGGATTTGGAGAAATAACTTTTATCTTCCAAACATGTATGTCCACATATATAATATGTCCGATCGCGTAGAATTTCTCCCATTCAGCAGAATGCCAGTTATCAGTTAAAACGAGATATCCAAGCATTGTTGTTTTGCGAAATACTCGCCCTTTTCGCTTCACTTGCCGATACTCGATATCTATTTAACAATTAGACAACGAGTCCGAGTTGTCTATGAGCGAATAGTCAACGAAGGTGAGCGAATAGTCAACGAAGGCGAAGCCTGAGTTGACTATTCGCTCGTAGACAATGAGGACGAGTTGTCTAATTGTTTTAGTAGAAACAAATTAGTGGACTATTACAAATCATGCATTCTCAAAAAAATTATCCAAAACCTCATCTGAAACCTCCCCAAAACAAGAGTTTTCTGCCATTGTTTTGAGCGCGTTTCGCCATCATGGTCTATCACGAAAAGACAACGGTTGAGTAGCCAATCAGAATGCAGCATTTGTAATGGACCATGGTCAGTTTCTATTACAAATTCGGCATTCTGATTGGCTGAGCTACTAGTGGTCTATTGGTGATAGACCACTAGTAGTATTATCCAATCACAATCCTTCTTATAACTGGAATATTCCTATCAGGACCAATCAGAAGCCACAACATATTTACGCTGCAAGCAAAACCTGAAATCTAGGCCAAACATGGCGTCCGCTAAAATTTATATACGAGTGATGAAATCATGAAAACATTGCCCCGAAAGTAATGGAAAATTGTTCAGTTTGACATTTTCGAATAAGAAAATGAATTCGCTTATGCCTATGGAGTATATCTACACCAAATTTGAAGCAAAGTAATTACAATCTCGTTTTTTGTGAGCGATTGTTTATCATGTGCCATCGAGCTACTCTACATTTTGAATTGGGAGACTGCTACAACTATCTGAAAATTTGGAACAATGTTTGATAAGACTTTTTTACTAAAACAATTAGACAACTCGCCCGAGCATGAACAGATAGTAAACTCGGCTTTGCCTCGTTGACTATAAGCTCGTAGAAAACTCGGTTTCGTTGTCTAATTGTCAAATAGTCTTCATGTTAGCCTGCGGGCAGGGTGGAAAATGGAGAGGTGACTGATATAGTGTCTTCATCAACAGATGATATTCGACAGTTCCTATCTGGCAACCCATCTGGTGTGACCTACGAGCATCTCCCGAACGATGGCCAAAATTCCGACCGTCTGGAATTACGCACTCTCATCAACGACAACAACGACGACGACGATGATCCCTTGCTGATCCTCGATTACGAATCCCCTCCTCCTGTCCCTGAGCATCCCACAGATTACTTGGGCTTCCGTTTGCAAAGCATTCTTTACCATTTCGTCGCCAAACCGGTAATAAAAGCAAGATGGGTCATCCTCCTTATCTACCTTGCCCTCTTCGCTGGATCCATTTATTTCGTGACCAGAATCCAGGTGTCCAAACAACAACCCAAGATATTCAAAGCGACGAGCAACCTGCAACAGTGGTTGGAACTCCCCCAAGTCGCCTTGCATCCATCGCTGTCCATGGCGGACGACTTGTTGCGGATTAGCAAGCACATACCCAACAAGCCCGCCACCACTACTCGTGCGCGGCGTCCTGTAGAAAGAGGAACTACAAAGTTGCCAACGACACCGCGTACAACGCGACCTCACACCACTTCGATGAGGACAACATTTCAACAAACTATGCTAACTACAAGGTATGCTAACTACAAGATGAAAGTCGCAAGATAAATATAGGAAAGCAAACGGTTTGAACCTAGGAGTATCATTAGATGTGTGAAGTTGATCGTCCAGGTTGTTGTAGTATTGAGAAAGACTATTGTTGGTGACTGACGTTTCGACGACCTCAGCGGCAGTCATCTTCACTCTTCAGAGTCAAGTAAAGCGTGTTTGTCAGGTTTTCCTATTCAAACTAAGACGTAATGAACCAGATATATCTATATATACAGAACTCGTGACTAGGCTCTCGGCAACGGCCTCCGTAGCTCAGTGGTCAGAGCACTGCACTAGCATCGCAGGGTCGCGGGTTCAATTCCAGCCGGAAGGCCTTGAAGTTGCATTTTTCGCAACTGGTCCCGGTTTGGTCTTAAAATGTATATATTCCAACACTCGAAATCTTCCTTCACCATAAATCCTTAGAACATGTACTTTAATCGAGTGAAATGCCAAATATTACTTATAGTATAGGCAAACCTGACAAACACTTTACTTGATTCTGAAGATGACCGCCGCTGAGGCCGTCGAAACGTCAGTCACCAACAATAGTCTTTCTCAAGACTACAACAACCTGGACGATCAACTTCACACATCTAATAAATATAGGAGTTAAGCTCTTCGTATATGTTTGCAGTGCATGTCATTTCTGTAAAGCATTCTCAATTCGTCACAATTTACTCGGGGCGATTCAAGTACAAAGCTTTACAGAAATGACCCTGCAAACCTATACGAAGACCTTAAACTTAGTGATGATCAGACATAGTTTGACGCTACTCTGGCTTTAAAAAGCTTTTTTTTTTAACTTAACTTAAAAGTTACTGTCTATGACCCAACGTTTCGACACTCCAGTCTAGTGTCTTCATCAGGGGTGATCGTTGTAAAGTTAGGATCCCTATTTATACCCTCATAGAACCGATGATGACGTTATCTATTAACAAGATGCAAATAAGCTTCTGGTAATAAACCACCGTTATCGCGATTCAATGGGGCGTGGGCGCTATTGATATGCCAAGCCTCCAGACAACGTCTCTGATGGTACTGTACCGCGGAATAGTGGTAATAATTTTGGAATTTTCCCACGCAATCTCGTGGTAGGTTACACACGCGTGTTCCGACAAAGTAGAATTTTCCTTTTTTGAAAAGAAAACAGCCTTTTGGTGTTCTTTCAGACGCGTGTTCTTTAAGAAAATTTCGAGGATCAGAATATGGCAGTGGGTTAGAGCCCTGGGTTCAGCCTCGAACGTTGCCGAGTCGAAGGTATGTGAAAGGCGCTGCAGTGTTGATTTTACTGAGGGAGGAAATCCTCGAAAGCACGGGAGGTTCCAAGCTCGCAAATCAACACAAGGTTATTCCCAGATGGTCACCCATCCAAGTACTAACCCCGTCAGAGACCGGGCTTGACTTAGCGGTGAGTGGCAGCACTCTAACAGCACACGCCAGCTGTGCTTCCAAATATAGATAGAGTAAAAATACATAATAATAACAAAAATCGATGTACTTCATCTTGTATGTTTTTGCTAATAGGAAAACTACATCTACAGGAGGACAAGAGACGACATCTAATCCAACTACGGTAGTGCGTGCTACTGAACAAGAACGGGAAACAACTCTGGCTACACCGACATCCATAACAGACGATCAGCAAGCAAAGAAGACGACAGAATCGCCTGGACCTGTTACGACCCATGAAAACGGGATGTTTTCCGGTTTTACAAGTCCTACTGAACTCCCAACCCATACAACAACTGGTATATATACATGCAAAAGTATTATGCTATATTATAGCTCAATGCATCGTTAGAGCGTCTAAAGCCTAGTTTTCACAAGCAAGTTTTCTTTGGCAATTGGCAATTTGACAAGTCTTATTTGCTCGTGTGAATGAGGAAACATGACACGTTTTTCCTTGACAAGTACACTTGTTCAAAAGCTGGCGTGCCAGCTTTTGAACAAGGAAACTTGTCAAGGAAAAACTTGTCATGTTCAAAATTTGCCTGTGTAAACGGCGTATCAAGGAAAATGTGAGAAATGATTGCAAAACCTCACACGCAGTTCCTTAATTTTTGTGCGCATTTTTGCTAAACCATCATGGCGGGCGTTCGTTAGACCAAGCAACTTAACTTCTTTTGGAATCGCTTCAAACCCGAGAAAGCTTATGCATGTGAACATCAAAATAAAGACAAGATATGATTGCTTTATGATAGGGAACGAAAACATTTACTGTAGTGTACAATTATTATGTAGTACTATAAATACTATACCGAAAACAATTTCCAAACTTTACGGTGGTATCACAGTTCTCGCACAAGATTTCTCGCAAATCCTTGTGAATGTCTGGGGTTCTCAGTAGACCAGGGACGAACCCACCAGCTACGTAGTTTGCGCCTAGTTGTTTCTTTATGGTGCATTAATAAAATGGCACGTAGACCACATGCTAAAAGCCGGGTTTTCCTCGATATAGGTTGCGGGTTCGATTCCCGTCTGGGGCTCAGAAATATTTTTCTGAGATTGCGTTAAAGTGCCCCTAACCTCAACATTTTTTATTGTCTTATTTGGAAGGACTTTTAAAATGATAAAGTAACTTCTTTTGAAGATTTTCACTTCTTCGCTTTCTTTTTGAGATATATCAGTTTGTTTGATATGCAAATATCTGGAATTTCGTCACACATGCATAATGAGTTATCAGAGAATGTTATATATCTTTGCGTTCATGAAATAAAAACACTAAAGTGTGAATAACACGTGTGTGCGTTTCTCCCACAACACCAAACTTCTTGATTTTAAAGGATTTCGTTCGAGAATGAAAGAGATATACACATTTCTCCAATAAGTCATTATGCATGTGTGACGAAATTCCAGACATTTGCATATCAAACAAACTGATATATCTCAAAAAGAAAGCAAAGAAACGAAAATCTTCAAAAGAAGTTACTTTATCATTTTAAAAGTTCTTCCAAACAAGACAATAAAACATTTTGAGGTTAGGGGCACTTTAAGCTTGAGTAGTAAACAATTCACTATATTGAGATAAACAAGCTGCAAGTCACATTTAATATATTCTGATTAAGATATACAGACATACCGAGACTGCTGAATTGGCAGGCTTTCGGCTAATTTTCTTAATTTTCTAAGCTGTCGTTTAAGCGAGCTGTCATTAATTCCACCAGGGAGGGGGCAAAAGGAAAAGTGCTGGGCCATGAAACTATAAATCAAAAGTTGATGGGGCTACGAAAACATTTGGAAAACCTTTGATGCGCCATGAAACCGTTTTGATTAGTATCAAAAGTAATCGAAGAAAACAAATATTTATAACATAGGAATTGATATACGCTATGTAAGTCCAAGAAACATCCATATCACACCCAAAGAAAAGTTGTTTTGAGAACCCCTTGCCTTTATAAATTATGTACATGTATATACAGTTTGGATTTCAGTGGTTCGAGACTAAGAGTTCAGGAATGCGAAAACCCGGCTGAAAACAAAGTTGATTGTTTTCCTTGCTCTATATGGCAGACTACCCTCAGTTCCCAGCACTCCTGTGTTGTCGGTATGAATGAAAATTTAAGATGCGCTGGGCCACGAAACTAAAACAAATTGTATAGTTGAGTCATAGTTTAGTTTAGTTTAGTTTAGTTTAGTTTAGTTTAGTTTAGTTTAGTTTAGTTTAGTTTAGTTTATTAGATTTATCACTCTTTGGTGAACGGAATACCCCAACAGGCTAGAAGCCCAATTGATAGGGGTTCCGAGGGCCTACGATTTAAGGTCGTTATCCGAGAAGACCCGAAAGTCTTACCATTTGCTGATATTATTGCAAAGGCAGTACTTTCTCCTCGATTATTTTTAAGACCCTGAGTGGAGGTCCGACCCAGGATTTGAACCTGTGAAACTATCATGAAACCATCCAGGGAATTGGTTGGGTCACGAAACTTAACAAGAATTTTCAGTTTTCCTTCTGCCCCCCTCCCGGGTGGAATTAATGACATGAGTTCCCTTAGATGATTGAAAACTTTAACGAAAAGCAATAATGATGTTCCAGCATCGTTTATTGCTCGGTATTTTTAATAAAGATGCCTAGCTATCTTTCATTCAAATCAATTCAGAAATTTTCCCGCCAAAACTTACCGATCCGGAAAAGATCTCTGAATAACCAATCAGCGTGCGTTATATTTGGTGCCAAATAATTTATTACCTTTTCTGTTTTTTTCGTTCCTCAGCCAGCAGAAAGTTACACTTGGAACTGCTTTGGAATAGATTTTAATACGAGTCGTATTCTTTCTCGTTCATTTCTAGAAAACCCTTGTGACAAATGTGCTAATAATCGCTGCTCGTTGAAAAATGGAAGTGCAACGTGTGTATGTAATGTACCGTACACCGGTGATACGTGTTCAAGTAAGTATTAAGTAATATCATTCCTTGATTTGTCAAGTTGTTCCAGGTGTGCTTGGAAGAGGTTTAGCGTGTTGCTTTCAATTTTGACCTCCAGAGGAACGTCGAAGGAAAATTTCGAATGTTGGAATATATATATTTTAAGACCAAACCGGGACCAGTTGCGAAAAATGCAACTTCAAGGCCTTCCGGCTGGAATTGAACCTGCGATGCTAGTGCAGTGCTCTGCATATGTACTTCTAGTATATAAGGAAGTGGCCGACGAGCAAATAGAAGGTATTGACGAGCAAATACATGGCACTCGTACCAACCCACTGCAGGATGTGGGATTGTTAACACGTTACGATATGTTCGATTATCAGCTCTTTTTAAGGAAACTACATTCGCTAGCCATTTTGGGGTCGGTTACAATCCAATTAACTAGGAGGCTGGTACGAGGTTTCAACGTGTCAGCTATTTGCTCGTTAATTCACTCTATTTGCTCGTCAATGCCTTCTATTTGCGCCTCCTTATAAGGAATACGTACTAGATACTGCTATCGTGCTCTGACCACTGAGCTACGGAGGCCGTTGCCGAGAGCCTAGTCACGAGTTCTGTATATTTGCAACACGATCTCTTCCTTAAAGTGCCTATGAAACGAAAATTAAGTTTGTTTTATTTGAAAGAACTTTTAAAATAATGAAGAATATAAATTTACAGTTCTTTCATATTTCACTTTGTTCTTGAGATATTTAGACTTATGTGATATTCAAATGAGATAGCTATGACGTCAAGCGGTTTGCAATACATTTTAACATATTGGAAAATCGTGTATATCTTTAAGATTATCAAACGAAATCACCTGAAACTTTGCATGTGGATACAAACCACTAAACTGGAGAACATCGTTCTAGTTTCAATGTTGCAATAGTAATAAAGTAGTATAGCAACTAGGGCTGCGAGCTCAATCGACCTCAAACGTGAATATAAACACCAAAACATCACCAAATTTGGCCAAATCGCGATTCGACAAATTTGACGATGTTTTGGTGTTTATATTCACGTTTGAGGTCGAATAAGCTCGCAGCCCTAGTTGCTATACTACTACAGCGATCGTTAGTCAATCTAGACACCCTTGCATGTTTTCTACTAAATTGATGTCAAACACACGCGAGATTAGCGAGACAATACCAAATTTATACTAAATAGCAACTCTCGCTAAATTTGGCACCATTTCAGCCATATTTAAAAAAATAGAGAGCGTCGTTTCAAAATTCTCACAAATTACATTTAGGAAAAAATAGAAAGTGTCATTTCAACATTTTCGCGTGTTAAAAAAATAAAATGTGGTACGAGCCCACTCTCACATATTAAAAAATAGAGAGTGTCGTTTCAACATTTTCACAAATTTGTCGAATCGCATTTAAAAAAATAGAAAGTGTCGTTTCAACATTTTCACAAATTTGTCAAATTACATTTAAAAAAATAGAAAGTGTCGTTTCAACATTTTCACAAATTTGTTAAATCACATTTTCACAAATTTGTCAAATCACATTTAAAAATAGAAAGTGTCGTTTCAAATATTTTCACAAATTTGTCAAATCACATTTTTACAAATTTATGCGTCGTAAAAGTGTCTCACGCGTGATAAAATTGCCACCTGTTATGCAAATTAGATTATTGCCACCTGTTAATAATAGATTAGTCCGTTTGTTCACTATTTTCAGCGTTTGTCGCCTCTTTTCTAAAATGGTGATCGTACACATACTTCGACGTTGTGATTCCTCCCGACAACAAGCCCAAGAAAGGCACGTACGGTGTCACAATCGCGACAATGCTCTCAACGTCTTTCTTTAATAACGGATCTTTTTGTAGTTCGTCATTTAGTTCGTCAGGATTTTCGATAGCGTTCAACCCATCCAGTAAGCTAGCGAATTTGCTGATTAGCAAGTCGGTGAGAAAGGCGTTTGCGATTTCCATTCTCTTCAACTCGTATTGGTGCCATATCTTATCAATAACTTTTGCGGACGCTTTTTTAATGTACGCTTCGGACTGGCTTACCACACCGTCACCGGACAGTCTAATAAGTTCGGATCTCCTAACGTCAACGTTGTCTTCCACAGTCGAAGTACCATCAGCGGTCTCCTCAACTAATTCCTCAATCGTGGGGTTTTCTTCACTTTTGCGTTTCACCATCACACTATTACTTATACCCATATTTTATTGCGGAATAACAACTTCGTGACTGTATGGGTAGCGCAGTGAGATTTCAAGTCTAGCGTACTTATTATTTTTTAATGCGGTCACAATCGCCGACGATTTTTCTCTGCTAATGTTTCCAAGGTAATCGTCGATAACAACCTTCATATCACTCCTACTTGGGCAGTAGAAGCAAACGAGCTTACTAATATTTTCTCTGTACGGTTTTGCGATCGACGTCAGTTGTTGTGTGATGACAATAACGCTCAACATAAAATGTCGCGCACTAAAAGCTAAGTTGACCAATTGACTAGTCCTATTCTTGACATCTTGAGAGCTAGCACAGTCGTCCAACACAATCAGAGTGTTAGTGCCTTTAAAAACATTTGTTACACACTTGAGAACAGCGTCGACATTGTCCTGTGTGCAGTCTATCGCTAACACGTCGGGGTCGCGTATGTATCTCCAATCTTGATACGCTTTGTTCCACTCGAAAGTAGGACAAATCAACACGATGTAGTCAAATTTACTAAAGTACTCAGATTCCAATGTTTCCAGCAAATAATACGTCTTACCACAAGCTGTCATACCAACAATTAGCATATTAAACGGAGTCTCCATTAACTCACGTTTGATTTAATACTGGATTGATTGCAACCCATTGTTCATAAAGTTGACCAACCCATCACTTATCACAAACACCCTACACATAACATTTGCAGTCGTCGCTTTTTTAGTGATCTCAAGAAGCACGCCAGATTGTGTGTTCACAATTTTCTTGCCAGTGGCGACGTTGTAATTATCTTGGACGCTCCTCAAGTCAATGACCAACGCAAAGCCATCTTTGTAGAACTTCTGTATGGTCATGAACTGAGCGTGTTCTTCACCCAACCCAAACAATCGTTTCGCTTCTGCATAGAACTTCGACTTTGGGATGCCTTGTGAGTACACACTATTTGGCACACCTTCAATTGTGACTCTAACACTATCAATATTTGGGTAAAGAAACTCCTCGCTGTCTGTTCGCACCTTATTCGTGAATAGTAACACAATCGCCTTCATGCTTTTTCTTGGAAGATTAATGTTTTCGTTCACAATGGTCGTGCCTTTGTCCCATTCGGTGGTTTTCATCAACGTAACGTGCTCATATGACAAACTACGACCACTTGCGTAACCCGACGCTATTTCATCAGCAAGCTCCTGGTTATCAATCGTTTCGTACTCAAGCTCGAGGTTCTCCAGAGTGTACCCACCCACAGCGCTACCGGATTGCGCCACCATGATGTCTGTGGCCTTCGGAAGTGTGATCACATACTGCAAGTTGTTGTTCATGCTAAAAGGAGCGTACAACCCGTGGTCATTCATGATCTTGCCAAGCTTAATCCGCAGTTTCGTTCCAATCACACCAAACATCAACGCGTCACTAACTTTAGCGACGTTTCCACTTGTCGCACCACTGTCGTCCTTAGAAATTAACTTTCTCAAGTTCTCACCACCAATGCCGTAGTCAATCATTTGGTCTCGCGCAGTAACACTTTCCCAAAGGTCACGATAAACACCAGTGTAATTTTCCCCATTGTTGTCATACACAGTTTCCCCAGCTAGTCTCACAACGAGTTTCTCAACCAACAACTTGCTGACATTGTTCAAGAACCAGCTTTTGGCGTTTGCGCTCTTAAAGTCGAACACTAAACCCAACGACCCAGGCACCAAACAGCTACTAACCTTAAGCTTCGGTATATCAATGTAAAGTTCCTCGCCAGGACTGACCTTATTAGGGTTCAACGTGATTACGTGTTGCGTTCTCGCCCCTTTTATGACACCCATGGTCGCTCGTCTAAAACCAGGGCTCAACTCTGCCGACGTGACGTTCATATACCTTTACATATGTTTTATCGCTACCGTTTTAGCTTGTAATAATCATAAGCGAACCACGCAAGTACCACCGCGAGCACCCACATATTTTGAGCCAACCATGCGAGGCCCTTCGCACCCAACGTCAACGCATTGTAAACTAAATTAGCCAACCCAACAGCCCATGGGCCCATCTTCGTGATTGCGTTCTTAACAGCCTGTGCGAATGACCTCGTAGCCATAGCGCCTTTCATAACAGCAGATCTCCCAGCGATAATAATAGTTGTTATAATCCCAGCCACTGAAATCGCTACAGCGCTCAACCCGACTACATTTTCTTTAGCCCATTCCTTAAATCTCTGAAACCTGTCAATGTCGACTTCCTGCTGCTCTCTAACCTCCTCTACTTCTCGCTGCTCAATAGTTCTGTCTCTGGCTTGCTTGAGTCCTGACTCTCTTTCAACCAAACCAACGTGCTCTCGCTCTTCGTCAGGCGTGAGACCAGTTTGGTTAGTTTTTTTATCAAGCTTTGTCAATCTCCCACTCGTCTCATCTATCGTCTCTTGAAAGTGGTCTACCTGCGCTTGCAACGCACCATCGTCACCTGTTCTTGACTCAGGCACCACACTATCGCTTGGATTAACCACACCACTCAGATCACGGTTCTCGTCTGGTGATAACCCAGGTATGTCGTCGTGATCCACTCTTGTCTCAATCACTGGGGGGTCGTCTGAGGCCACTTCTGTTGCGACAACTGTTGTTTCTGCATTCTCAGGGATTTGACTAACTAACTTTTTGAACTGCTCGATCGCGTTTTTACTACTCGCGTCTTTACTGTAGATCAAACCTTTTTTCCCAGGTTTTAGAATTAGTTTGGGTTTTCCATATTTACCGTCTTTGTTTACCGGTTTGAAAAGAATAACCCCCGATTTCGTAACCTGTGACCTGTTGACTATTTTCCTTGACGCGTCGTCTTGACCGAGTGCCTTTTTGTTTAATTTACGTATTTTCTTGTTTATTAGCTTGATTCTTTTTACGTTGTTTTCTGTTAGCTTTTTGTTGGACGCTTTTAGCTCGCCCAGCCTTCTCTCAATTTCTTTCTCCTCTTCAAAAGCTATACTAAAACTCTCGTCATTGACATCACCATATGATTCCTGCTCAACAAACTCCGCTGCAGGGACTTCTGTGTTAGTCCCCCTTATTGTCACCGTCTTACCATCGTCAGTATCAATAAATGACGTCTCTTTTTGCCAACCTCGTCTCGCGTCTAGCTCACTCAATATCTTTTTCGCTTGGTCTTGATAGTCGTTGTAATTAACACGAACGTCTTCCGGCATGTTGTCTTCAGTGTACTTACCGTACACGCCTCCAATAACGTCTTCAACATCGGCGAGCGTCTTTTCTAATTGCTCATTACTCATGTCTTCGTACTTATTGAGGGTTTCCATCTCGATCTCGTCAAAAACTTCCCCACCTTCAGCCATATTACATTAGCTCACATTTTGAATATCGCTCTCTGACTCCCACGAATCACATTTGCTTTTAGTTTAGATAATTGTACGCAAGCCACGCGAATGTCACCGCAAACACCCACAGATTTTGAGCTAGCCAAGCGAGACCCTTCGCGCCTGTCACCAGCGCGTCATAAACTAAGTTCGCCAATCCAACAGCCCATGGACCCATCTTCGTTATCGCATTTTTAACAGCCTGTGCAAACGACCTCGTGACCATAGCACCTCTCATAACATTAGTCCTCCCAGCGATAATAACAGTCGTCACAATTGCAGCTACTGAAATCGCTAAAGCACTCATCCCAACCATATTTTCTCTAGCCCATTTCTTAAACTTCTGAAACCTGTTAATGTCGACTTCCTGCTGCTCTCTAACCTCTTCTATTTCCCGCTGTTCGATAAGCATGTCTTTAGCTTGTGTAAGTCCAATCACTCTTTCAGCTAGATCGACGAACTCTTCGTTCTCTGCAGCCGTGAGGTCTTTTACTGCGAGCTCTGCTATTCTTTTGTTCACTTCATTTATCAAGTTTTGGTAACGGTCCGCTCGTATTTGCAATGCGCCAGTGTCGCCTATTCTAGACTCACGCAACACATTCTCGCTTGGATTGAGTAGCGCGCTCAACTCATGGTTCTCGACTGGTGTTAGTCCAGGTATGTTGACGTACTCTGCGTGTGTGATGTCTAACAATGGCACACTCCTCGCGATGTCTTCGCGATCTCTCACGTTGTTAATAGTCTGCGTTGCGAGATCACTAAAAACCCTCTCCACATGTTGATACACTCCTCCACCACTCCGCGTTACGAGATCGCTAGTAGTCTCCCCCATGTGTTGACGAAGTCTTATATCGTGTTCGCGCTTCAGTCCACTCTCCACTCTAGTTAGTCTAGTTTCCTCATCAGCTGTGACGCCTAGATCGCCCCGAGCTAGCTCAAGATCTTGAGTGGCTCTTTCAAGACTGCGATCTAGTTCATCATTACTCATATCTTTGTACCCATCAAAGCCCTCCGTCTCAAGGTCGTCGAAGCCACTCTTAGCCATATTACACTAACCTACATTTTGAATATCGCTTTCTGGTATCCACGAATTATGTTTGCTCTCATAACCCAACCATTTGACCAGCGCCATCTTCTTCCCTCTGACTTTCTTTCTTTTCAACACCTTTTCAACTCTGTACACATCATCGCCGTGTTTCCTATTGACCAGCGATAATTCCTGCTCATAAAATTTACCAATAATCTGTTCACCACTTATGTCCTCAATCTCGTACACATTCGGATCACCACGAATAACCTTTACCACTTTAAACAGCTCTTCGGTGAAGTTGGCTTCATAGCCCTTTGTGAACACACTCTTGTATTTACTAATTCTCACCGACTCACCAACTCTAAACTTTGGCAATGGGTTGTCTGCAAATTGGTGACCAAACAAAGTGGTCCACACTTCGCCTTCGTTTGACTTATTGACATCCTTCGGTTTCATCATAATACTACGGTTCACATTGCTATTGTAATTGCTTACAAACTGATCCAAAACGTCAATCCATTTGTGTGTTCCATGAGTGTAAAAGTACTTCCACATAATACTCTTGAGACTTCTATTAAAACGCTCAACAACAGCGGCCTTTTTATCGCTCTTAGTGCTGAAATATTTAACGTCACGTTCTTTCAGCGAACTTTTCACACCAACGTTGTAGAACTCAAGTCCATCATCAAATTGCGCTAACTTAGGTGTGGTTCCGAACCGATCTTTAAAGTCAACCAACAATTTTCCAACAGCCTTAGTCATGTTCTTAGTGTCTTTTCTATAAACTGCAATTCCAAAAGCGTATCTACTCAATATTTCAATACCTGTTAGTATCCAATGATACCCTCCATTCTGTTTTGAGTACTTACTCATGTCCACTAAGTCCATTTGGAGCTCTTCACCAAGAAATCCAACAAAAGTCGCGCGGAATTTATGTCTTCTCACAATGGGTTTGTACCTAGTGTAAGTGTCCTGCGCTGTCAACCATTCTTTCACTGTTTTTCTAGTTACTTTCAATCCGTCTCCTAATGCACTTTGATACAATTTCTCTACACCACTGAACCCCGTCTTAGGATTATAGTAAATGTCTCTCAACCCTTGTTCTGTTTCCACACCAAGCTCCATATAATTCACACAATATACAGTTCCAATAGCACCGCGCCAACGTCAGCGTCACCATTGTTTGGTTTGACGCGAAACGTCATACTTGAGTAAATACCTTTTTTAATTCTCACCTTGGACTCGACGTATGCGTAGCGCTGTATCCCCCCATCTAGAGACTGCTCGGTGGGCACTGGTAATGTTGTGATCACATTACTACGCTTCCCATCAGTGCCCACATTGCTCTCCGTCTCAACAGCGTCACACGAGACTTCTACATACTTTAGACCTCTGTTCATATCGATCTTGTTTGGACTGTCATGCCACTTAGCATCTGGTGAAATTCCTGCGTCCTTCGCGAAACCAAGCAAAAGCCCAATGTCACCTAGCCTAAGTTTGTATACAGTGGTGGCGCCAAACCTCAAAGGCAGAACTTTGACCCTACTTTTACCTGTGGCTATCAGTTTCTCCACCACGAGGTCTACGTAAACCACCCTGAGCGCGTGTCGTAGAGCTCTAACCAACGCGTCGAAGTCGTAGTAGCCCCTACCCACTCGAGTTGGCCCGGCTATCGACGATGGTCCTCCTGTGGCAGCGAGTACGAATTGAATATCGACATCACTCGCCACGTTATTGTAGCTCCAAAACACAGTAGCCGTCTTGACTACAATGTGTGGGTTATCGTGTGTGGCCACTACACTGTAGTCAAAAGTTACAACTTTCTCCACACCTTCAACGAGCACCGTCAACTTTTGAGGACTGTCGTCTACACGTCGCTTTTCAGTGTAACCACCAGAGTCATACCCATAGTTTAGACTCATTACTTTAGCATGCGTTTAACGTTAGCTACTCAAGCGTCGCATACAAGTCCAACAATATGTCACCAACGTTGACACCACTACCATCTTGGTCAGTCACATTAAACACCAGCTGCGTAAAAACGCCTTTGTTTGTCGACACCTTCGACTCAATGTTGAAGAAGTGTTGAACAGAGCTCTTCAGTGGCTGGGTGGTGGTCAATGGTAGCTCAACGATAACCTCGCTTTTGCTGCCATTAACAATGTTCTCAGGTCTGTTCACAATGCTACAACCTACTTGTACGTACTTCAACCCTTTGTTAACATCCACAACATTAGGGCTGACCAAACCACTACTACTCACCGTTGTGTTATCGTTGAACCCTAAGAGTTCTCCAAATTTAAACAGCTCTAATTGTTGGTCAGTTCTTATCGCACACTTTGAATTGTGTTTGTTGGCTACTAGCTCGATAGCCCCTAATCCTTTCAACTCGTCAGCGATCATTTTAAAAGTGTGGTACCCAGACCCAAAAACGTGTTTGTTGCTGTTGTAACTTATCTCATCATTCACGCCAGTCTCCACGTTAATGTAGTCCCAAAAGATGGTCGCTTTTTTCACTAGTAAGTGAGGGTCTGAGCCAAACGTTAAAAGTGCCTCTGGTAGATCCACAGTTTCCGTTGGACCTCTAATCAATACTACAACCCTGACCATATATAATGTAGCATGTGTTATGTGTAACATATGGTATATTATATATGCAGAAAGCCCTTCGTGATTACTATGGAAAGTACTACAAACTCGCGATGGCTAACACATCGAAGGCTGCACACGATGCAAAGGCAGACCTCATCAAAAAGTACCCTCACGCCACTTTAAGCAAATTTGAGTTCTATCCAAATATTTTGCAAGATGGTAAGATCATGAGCGTCGATGTGTATTTCAGAAACAACGACATCCTCAGCACAGACATAACCAGCACAACCTTCAAAAATGATAAAAGCATGTGGAAGTGGTTGCGCAATAGTAAGTTCCCAATAATATGGCAAGGTGGTGGGACTATCCAACCACTACCAAAAGGTCATAAGAACCACTGGGGGCTTTGGGATGGCTACCCAACGGAAAATGTGTTAAATTATCCAGTGAACAACTTTAAAGTCTTTGTTAACCAGAGTAGCTACTTCATGTCAAAGCTACCAGTCTTGCGAGTCACCACGTCAAAGACAAAATCAGAGTGGGACGACAACGAATCTTACTATCGCGTTGTGTTTGCGACGTATTGTGCAAGTTTCTGTTGTGGGGTGTCATTGCAACATTTATCAGTGTCACAAGAAGTTCACCCTGTGGTCACAAGTGTGATGAGATTTCATTTGTACTTCACCATTAGAAGACTTCTCAGAAGAATGGAAGGTGGTGAGACCATGAGATCAATAAGTAGAGAATTCAACGCTTATGAATTGTATGGTAAGATTTCCAAGATTCCCAAAAAGCACTACTACCAGAATAAAGTCCTGAGCGATGGCACTTTAGGTGAATCCAGAGTGTTCACACTCAACGACGTTCAGAACGATTACAAACGATACGTCGCACGACTCTCAGACGGCTTTACCAACATTGGACTACAATATCTAAATCAAAGCATAGAAGCCTTTGTGTACTCCACACTTGGTGCGCAAGCGAGAACACGTGTGTCTGTCGTCGGTGGTTCTGCAGGAAGTCTAGAAACCCAGCAAGAATTCCGCAAGTTGTTTTCTGACAGTGTTATTCAGTATGACGTGTCGACATGGATTCTCAACATGAATAAATCGATTAGAGACACCAATGTTGTCCAAAATCTTGCAGTGTCGCCAAGTACATGGTTAATGCCAAGTAACCTAGTGATTCTCAAGAATAAAATCGCTGGGTACAACAACTTATTAAAGATTGCCACAGAGTCTATGAAATTTGGGGTGAACACTAGCTTGAATGCAACAACACCAACAATTACGGCTAAAAAAGTCCACCAAGAAAATGTGGTGACTCACTTAGTAGTAGCACCAACGACTGTGAAGAAAAAAGCTCACCAAGAAAATGTGGTGGTACCAACGACTGTGACTAAAAAAGTTTACCAAGAAAGTGCGACACCACTTCCCACAAGTGAGTCAGACACCACGACAACGCTGGCGATAATCTTAGGGTTCTCAGCGGTCTCTGGTTATCTACTAACCAAATACACCTTGAAGTAGTAATGAGTCTAAACTATGGGTATGAGTCTGACGACCCTCACGATAAAATACTAAAGAGAACGAAAAGGCATCTGGACGAAGATCCTAAATTAAGCGCGACCGGTGGAAGGATGTCTGGAATAATAGACATGCAAGGCTCAGCAATAAAAAACGTAGCAGACCCAGTCGATGACTCAGACGCCGCGAATAAAAGAACTCTAGAGCAATTGTTAGCGGGTTTCCTCAAGAGTCAGTCCTACAATGTTGTGCTTGACTTCAACGTTAGCACACACGCCTTAAAAAACGTGGAATTTCACACCAATGGTTCAAACAAAGTGAAAGCTATTGGTGAAACAAGTAAATTAGTGCAAAACAACCCGGCTTATGGTCCTATTGTTGGCATCAGCAGTGTGAGTCAAAGTTTTCTATCCCCTGTGTTAACACCAATCCCACTTGAGTCAGGTCTCCATTTTAACTGCCCCAGTATGCAATGGTGCGACCTCTCCATTTTTGTTGTGGTGAGGTTACCCATGAGAACCGCTGGATCAAATTGGGAGACAATTATATCAAACGACGATGGTAGTTGGGATAAGTTCATAGGGTACAAGACTGGTGTGACTAATGGACTCGCGTATGGTGGTAGCGTCCCAGCGATGGAGAAAGTATGCACTATTCCGAGTGGCGTTGACATAAGTAAAATGCACATGATATCAATACACTGGCAAATGGACAATTCACACGTCAGAGTCAACAACGTTAAGTCGACCGATTCAGACTTCATAGCAAATATGAAAAAGATAGGCGCACCCTATGGAACAATTTTTGGAATACATCGACCAAGAATACCACTAGCGCCCTATGCACACCCATCGTTGATAGAATTCTACGGTGTGAAAATCGTGAGTGGTTACATGACAAACCGAGACATCATAATCATGGGTGGAGAAATGATGAAGGAATATGGTGTAAAGTAAATGGGAGCATGTTTTTCAAAAGAACGTGAAATATATAAAATAAATAAAACGACTGATCACATGTTCAAAGCTGGTGGATCATTTGGTCGCGGTGACGTGACTCTCGAGCTCCACGCTGAGATTGGTATGAGGTCTAAAAAGACTTACGGCAAACCTATTATGATACCAGAGTCAGACAAAGTAGGAGTGGTAGGAGACGTGACCTAAGTCATGTAATGGGTTGGCTTAGAAAGCTGGTTCGTAACGTTAGAAACTTTTTCAGACGACGTAGAAAACTGAGGACTGATAAAACGTATTTGCTGCATTGGTACACAACAAACCAAATCTATAAAAAACCTGACACCTATGTCGAGTAGTTTTTTTTGTAGGAGACTATAATATAGTGATGACCTCCACAGCGCTTCGATTATTCGACTTCGATGGCCACCAAATCACAACGGTCATGAACAACGGTGAGATATGGTTCAAAGCAAGAGAAGTCGCAAGTGCTCTAGGCTATGCTAGACCAAAAGATGCAGTCAACGACCACGTCGAACCTGATTGTAAAATGAAGATGGAACAGACCTCGTTTATCAACGAACTTGGGGTCTACTCATTGACGTTCTCGAGTAAATTGGAGCGCGCGAAACACTTTGGAAGGTGGGTGCACTCAGAAGTCTTACCAAGCGTTAGAAAAAGTTTAGCTAGCGCTGGTCTCAAACACAATCAATTTAAAATGATCACTGAGTTCGATCTCCACACGAAAGTCGTCGGTTTTCTTAGGAAATATTATCCAGAAGCTATTTTGATAGCCGCTTGTGGTGAGAATCAAGACACTTCGAGTAAAAGAATAAATTCGTGGAAAAAAGGCTACCAACGTGGAACGCCTGACTTGATTATTGCCAATGCAAACCGACAGCATAGCGGACTCGTGATTGAGTTCAAGAACCCAGGTGGCACAGGCAAGACATCCAAAGAGCAGGAGTCTCTGTTGCTCAGATACAAATCCGCTGGTTATCTAACGTTGTTGTGCGACTCATACGACGACGCTATTACCACGGTAATAAAATATCTCTTTGACGTTGGGTTTCAGTGCTCTCACTGCCTTCGTAAATTTAAAAATAAATCAGCGTTGAGTAACCATGAGAGACGCTATTGTAAAGAGACTTTTTAGACAGCGAGTAATAAGTCGAGTTAGCACTCGTTCTCGTTGTTGAGACGACACTTGAAGCGACGACTGCTCTAGCATTTTCTAAAGACGTTTTTAACTTGGTAAAAAAATATCTGCGAAACTTTCTCTATTTATTTCACAAACCTTCTGACCACTGTGTGAAAAAATGTTTCTATGACATTGGACGCTTCATGTGACCAATGTCTAAATTTAAAAAGTGGGGTATCCGAGAACACCCTTAATTTTGTGTGGAAGGATGATGACGTCTGCACACTGCACGATATTGCTCAGCACCACCAACGAATGATGGCCCTGGGTTGTATCTCCAATTGAATGGTGCATCAACAGTTGTTCCGTAAGTGTCGCGACAAACGGCGCAATACGCTTTTAGAAATGTGATGTCGTCTGCCACTGGGAACAGTGTGTCGAGCTCACCAAGTTTTTTTAAGTGCTCTGTTGTTATGAGACCACAAATAATGACGTGGATGCCAGCTTTAATGTATTCACGGGTAACTGACAGATCAGAGTACCAATGGCCTTCATCAATTCCGATGACGTCATAGTCAGCTATCTCAGAAGAGCTTGGGAGGTTGGTGATTAACTTCGCAGGTAAACTGTCTGATCCAACAACAATGGTCTGACGATGTGTGGAGAACGCGTGGTCAGTTCGCCTAGTGTCACCTGTGTTGTTCATGTAAAGGACTTTGAGCCCTGACTTACTTAACGTGACTAACCTGCGAAGAGTCTCGGTTGTTTTTCCTGCAAACATGGGACCAATCACGATCTCTAGTTTACCAACTTTTCTCATGGTTACTATACCTTCGGAGAAATATTTTTTATTGTGGTGGAAACTGTCGTTCCATGTTGAATATCCGCTGAAGCTCTAAGTTTTTAAGATGAGACCTCGAGCTCTCGTGTCTCAAGCGATGCAGTGGGTCGTTGGTAGCCACACCGCATGGGTGACAGGCGTACACGCTTTCATCTCTCGCAAAGTGTCTGTGGGCAGGCGAGAGTACGTGGTCCCTGATATCATCCGCACCCAGTATCTCGTTACACCCCACCTTGCAAACGTGAACGTCGCGGTTCGCGGCGAGCTCTAGCCACGCTTTGGCTTTGGTTGGGCATGGTTTCCATAGAAGGGTCGCTAAGAACACTTGGAGGAAATTACCGAGTAACGTGGCTGTGGACCCACTAGGATCGTTCAAGTAGACGTCACTTGCTAACATAAGGTACTTGAATGATGAGTAACACCACACAGGGATTATGCCAGCTAACACACCAGCAAGCTCGTTGGCTCTGTCTTCTCGAAGATCGATCCAAGCGTCGAGAAGATACCTCGTATGGCGGACCTGAGAGCCAAGCCGTTTTGGTGGTCCTTCAGGGTCGGGTCGAACATTGTGTATGTTGAGAAGTACTCGTTTAAGACGATAGGTCCAGAGGCGCCTTGTAGGGTGGACACACTGATAAAGGCTGTTCTCAACATGTTGGCAATATCTTCTTCGCTGATTTCTCTGGCTTGAGTCATTATGTTATACTCTCAGAAAAAATCCTAATTTTTAGTGCGTTTGGTCTGGAACTGTGAGATACCTGTGAGGTCATCTGTGAGACAACTGTGAGGTCAACTGTGAGTAAGATAACACGTGATAGTGTATTAGATGGTTGAAGACTCACAGACGGTTGTCGACGCTAAGATCACGGCTGATGTGAAAAGTGTTAAGGTGAAGGACCCAAAGCGTGTCGCTGCTGGTAAAAAGTTGGCTGAGATATCGAAAGCCGCGAAAGAAAAGAAAATGCGCGAAATGATAGTCAACGAAGAACAGGGTGGTGAGTGGGGTTATGGGTATGTTGTCGGAACACTTGGTGTAATCATCGCTGGTGCTTCGTTATGGTACACAATTAGCAGTGAAAAAGAGACACGACTAGAGCCTGTGAGTACTGCACCAGCTGTGTCAGAAAGTTGTAGAACTCGTCGTCCAACACTTGACACATTTGATTCTTGAACAAAACACACGACAATGTATATATGGCTGCGATCGATCGAAAAGAACTTATGAACGAATTGTACGACGCGTTACTTGTTACGACTGGCGCTGTGGTAGTGAGTATGATTTCTAAAAAGGCTTTGGGAGAACCATTGGGAACACCAGAGACTGTGAAAGGTACAGTGAAACTTGCTGCAGCTGTTGGTGCAGGGACGCTGTTAGTAAAATGGGTGCAATCGAAAAAGTGGATACCAACAGATCCATTCAAATCAACGTAAGTTAATGGTGAGTGTTGTGGCTGGAGGGATATTTAATGCAGTGGCTTTTGCAGGCGCTGGCTTTATGTTTTCAAAGTTTAATCATTCAGGTTATGAAGCTGAGATGAAAAGGCACAACCATGCGTTGGAACAGTTAGCCAGTGCGAAAGAAGTGTGGTATGAGAATGAAGTCGCTAAGAAAGATAAGATCCAGCGTTTGCGACAACGGCTCTCTGACGCTAATGCTGACATCAATGACACAAACCACGCGTTGGAAGAACTTAGAAGCGTAATGACCATACAGTACAGCGGGCGAGTGTTCACTGACCTCCCGAGGGTTGCGGATTACTACCAACCGAGTGCGGAAATGAAGGAATACCAATTATTGTTTGTTGGTGCGTTAGGCTTGGGTAGTGGAATAGTAGCGTGGGTGCTAGTTCGGTGAAAAAAATATGTTGGAGTAGTATAGGTGATGGACAAACTTATGAGGCAGATGAGCTACGGCTACACAATTGACGAAATCGCGAGTGAGACGCAAACTGAGTGTGGGGACACCTTCAGAATTTACTACTGCTTGGATTGTGATGTTGTGAAAAACGTGAGTGACTGCGGTGGGTACGCGTGTCCAAAGTGTGGCGACACCGAATGGGGTTACACTCAGAGTTACAGCGACATGAGACTCACACGGTTAAAAAGCGTTCACAAACGGTCTTGGTGGATGGGGAGGAGACTACGTAATGTTGTGAAGGGTGAGCACCTTGAGTTGATAAAAGAGGACTTCCTGAAAGTTGTCAACGCGTTGTACTCATGCAATTTGGTAAAGGGTAGAAATGTCAGCAGATATGGATACTACATCATTAGGTTGTGCCATAGAAGACGAGTCGAGACACTCAAGAAGGTGCCAGACCTCAAAGACGGGAAGGTGAAAGACTTGTTCGACAACAATTTGTTTGGGGTGGTGTACCCAAAACTGGGATGGTGTGAGAGTGGTGATATTTATTACAATGAGTGGGCTAAGAAAAAAAGTGTAATGTAAGTATAAGCCAATGAGCCGGACTGTGAAAAATTCAGTGACAAAAAGACGGGCGCATAAGACGAGTGCAGCCGTTGTCAATTCACTAACAGATGAAGCGACCAACGCTCACGGCTTCTTTAGAGACCAGGAAACACAACGTCTAGTCGAAGACCTCGCACCGTCAACGCATCTGTTGGATCGAGCACTGAGAGGGTTCACAAGGTCCTATGGAGTCGAAGTAATTGACGACAGAGACATCAATCAGGTAAATGGTAGTAGAAGCGCTGTCACTAACCTTTTGAGACGTGAACTAAACGAGACCAACGGAATGAAAGTGGTGGAGACAGTCAAAGTCACTTTTGAGAAAGTTTTAGAACTCAATAAGACTACGTACAAAACTGCCTACTTTAACAGCGAAACGTTCGTCGTCATTAACGAGCACGACATCGAGGGTGTTGCCAATCGTGGGTCGGAACAGATTTTGACGCGGATAGCTGGGTGGTTATCTGAGGGGTCTGGATGGACTATCGACAAAATAGGTGCACACTACGTTAATGTCGCTATTTACAGACCTCTGCATGGGAGTAGCTACATTGCGTTGCCAAAGGAGCTGCGCAACAGTATGAAGGGTCTGATAAACGTAAATAACGATGATGACAACAAATGCTTTAGATGGTGTCACCTAGCACATAAGTTTCCTGTTGGAAAAAACTCTGACAGAACGTCGAAGTACGCTAGGCATGTCGGTGAGCTGAATTATGACGGAATTGACTTCCCAGTATCAGTCAAAGACTACAACAAGATCGAAAAGGCTAACGAAATTAGCATTAATGTTTTTGGGTACGAAGATAAGCAGCCATTCCCTGTGTACGTTTCTAAGGAGACGTATCCTGACCATATGGACCTACTGTTGATAACTAACGACGTGGGCAACAAGCATTATGTGTACATTCGCGATTTCGATAAATTCATGTACCGTCAGACAAAGTATAAGGCGAGAAAGCACTTTTGTAGGTATTGTTTGCAGTGTTTCACCCGCGCGGACGTGCTTGAAAGTCATATTGAAGTGTGTTTGGTCATCAATGGGAAGCAAGCTATTAAAATGCCACAAAAAGGTGCGAAAGTGAAATACGAGAATTTTAGCAGACAGCTAAATGTACCATTTGTGGTGTACGCAGATTTCGAGGCTATCACACAGAAGGTGCACACAGCGACACCATCAAGCGAGTGTAGCTACACAAACGCTTATCAGAGACACGTTGACTGTGGTTATGGGTATAAATTAGTTTGTTGCTACGACAACGAGTACAGTAAGCCAGTAAAAGTGTATCGCGGTGAAAACGCAGTCAACAAGTTCATTGGGGAGATGTTAGAAATTGTCGAATATTGTAAAGAGACATCTGAGAGTCACTTTAACAAAGAAATGATACTGACTGATGTCGATAAGAAGAACTTTGACGAGGCTAAAAGTTGTCATATTTGCAGTGTTGAGTACACTGGTGCTGACGTTAGAGTGAGAGACCACTGTCACGTGTCAGGTAAGTACAGAGGGTCCGCACATCGCGACTGTAACGTGAACTTTAAGTTGACTGACAAAATTCCTGTGATCTTTCATAACTTACGTGGCTACGATAGCCATTTCATTATGCAGGAGATTGGAAAGTTTGGCCAAGACATAAATGTGATACCGAACAACATGGAGAAGTACATGGCGTTCATGCTTGGAAAAAACTTAGTATTTTTGGACAGCTTTCAGTTCATGAGTAGTGGTCTAGACAACTTGGTGAAGAACCTACCAAGGGACGCTTTCAAATACACGTCAGAAGTGTTTCGCGACGAGGGGTTGGCACTTATGACAAGAAAGGGGGTCTATCCCTACGATTATATGGACTCCTTTGATAAATTCGACGAATGCGAGCTACCCTCTAAAAAGGACTTCTACAATATTCTGAATGACGCAGATATTACGGAAGAAATGCATGAGCGTGCTTGCGATGTGTGGGACTACTTCGACGTTGAAAACATGGGTGGGTATCACGACCTGTATTTGAAAAGTGACGTGCTCTTGCTTGCCGACGTTTTTGAGAACTTTAGAAAGACATGTCACCGTGAGTATAAACTAGACCCTTGCCATTATTTCACATCGCCTGGGTTGGCTTGGGATGCTATGCTGAAGATGACTGGAGTGGAGCTTGAGTTATTGTCCGACATCGACATGTTCCAGTTCGTAGAACTAGGTATGCGTGGTGGTGTGAGCTACATATGCAACAGACATGGCGTGGCGAATAATAAGTACATGGAAGGGTATGACAAAGAGCAAGAGTCGAAGTATTTGATGTACCTTGACGCCAACAACTTGTATGGATGGGCAATGAGTCGAAGTCTACCCACGGGCGGCTTCAAGTGGTTGACTGAGAAAGAAATAGAAAAAGTTAATCTGCGTGAGTATCACAACAATAGTAAAAAAGGTTTACTGCTCGAGGTCGACTTGGAGTACCCAGCCCATTTGCATGACCTACACAACGATTACCCGTTGGCTCCCGAGAAGATGGAGATAACCGTTGACATGTTGTCGGAGTACTGCACGAAAATCAAAAATAAGTTTAACGTGAGTGTTGGTGGTGTGAAGAAGCTGGTGACTAATTTGATGGACAAAAAAAAGTATGTGTGTCACTATGGAAATCTGCAGTTGTACACGGATCTTGGACTAAAAATCAAAAAGGTTCATAGGGTCCTACAGTTTGACCAGTCTAAGTGGTTGGGTAAGTACATCGACTTTAACACAGTCAAAAGAACTGCGGCTAAGAACGCTTTTGAGAAGGACTTCTTCAAGTTGATGAACAACAGTGTGTTCGGAAAAACGATGGAAAACTTGAGGAAGCGTGTGGATGTAAGATTAGTGACCACCGAGAAAAAAATTAGAAAAGCTTGTCTCGAAGCCAACGTTTGTGTCTTGCAAGATATTTAGCGAGAATTTAGTTGCTGTCCATAAAGTTAAAGAAACGCTGACACTAAATCGACCTGCATATGTGGGTATGTGCATACTAGACTTGAGCAAAACGCTGATGTACAATTTTCACTACAACTATATTATGAAAAAGTACTCTAGCGACACCTGTAGATTACACTTCACTGACACTGACAGTCTGTTGTACTCAATCAAAACTGACGACGTTTATTCCGACTTTATGATGGAGTGCGAAAAGTTCGACAATAGCGACTACCCTGCAGACAGCTCATTCTTTTTTAGAGAGAATAAGAAAGTTATTGGGAAGATGAAGGACGAGTGCGCTGGAACGCCAATTGTCGAGTTCGTCGGGTTGCGCAGTAAAATGTACAGCTATTTGAAAGAGGGTGGAGGCGGCGGGAAAACCGCTAAAGGTATTAGAAAGAATATAATTAAAAAAGTGATCAGACACGAAGATTACAAAAGTGTGTTACTTGAGCAGAAACAATTGCGACACACAATGAAGACCATTAGAAGTGTCAAACATCAGCTCGGTAGTTACGAAATTAATAAAGTGTCGCTATCCTGTTTTGATGATAAACGATACCTTTTAGAAAATGGTATTGACTCCTACGCGTATGGTCACAAAAACATCGAAGTGAGAAGTGAGGCGACAAACGCTGAAAATAGTGAACAAACGGACTAATCTATTATTAACAGGTGGCAATAATCTAATTTGCATAACAGGTGGCAATTTTATCACGCGTGAGACACTTTTACGACGCATAAATTTGTAAAAATGTGATTTGACAAATTTGTGAAAATATTTGAAACGACACTTTCTATTTTTAAATGTGATTTGACAAATTTGTGAAAATGTGATTTAACAAATTTGTGAAAATGTTGAAACGACACTTTCTATTTTTTTAAATGTAATTTGACAAATTTGTGAAAATGTTGAAACGACACTTTCTATTTTTTTAAATGCGATTCGACAAATTTGTGAAAATGTTGAAACGACACTCTCTATTTTTTAATATGTGAGAGTGGGCTCGTACCACATTTTATTTTTTTAACACGCGAAAATGTTGAAATGACACTTTCTATTTTTTCCTAAATGTAATTTGTGAGAATTTTGAAACGACGCTCTCTATTTTTTTAAATATGGCTGAAATGGTGCCAAATTTAGCGAGAGTTGCTATTTAGTATAAATTTGGTATTGTCTCGCTAATCTCGCGTGTGTTTGACATCAATTTAGTAGAAAACATGCAAGGGTGTCTAGATTGACTAACGATCGCTGTAGTAGTATAGCAACTAGGGCTGCGAGCTTATTCGACCTCAAACGTGAATATAAACACCAAAACATCGTCAAATTTGTCGAATCGCGATTTGGCCAAATTTGGTGATGTTTTGGTGTTTATATTCACGTTTGAGGTCGATTGAGCTCGCAGCCCTAGTTGCTATACTACTTAATAATATAGTTCCCAGACCTCTAAGTCTCTTTGTCAAAAATCTTTGTTTTCTGACATAGCTATGTGTTGCACCAAAGTTAAACTTCAGTTTAGAATTGGTTAAGTCAGTGAAAATATGCTAAACCAGTACCAACCCGCAAATGTTTGGGACGGAAGAGAAAACAAATAATTTTATTTTAGAAATCAAGATGTCTGAAAACTAATTTGTTACCATGGCGACCATAAAACTAGAACGATGTTCTCCAGTTTAGGTGTCTGTATCCACATGCAATGTTTCAAGTGATTTCGTTTAATAATCTTAAAGATATACACGATTTTCCAATATGTTAAAATGTATTGCAAACCCCTTGACGTCATAGCTATCTCATTTGAATATCACATAAGTCTAAATATCTCAAGAACCAAGTGAAATATGAGAAAGCTGTAAATTAATATTCTTCATTATTTTAAAAGTTCTTTCAAATAAAACAAACTTAATTTTCGTTTCATAGGCACTTTAAATATTGAACAACTGGGACATAACCAGTCTTCATCAGGATGTTGTAAATGATAGGAAGTATAAACGTTGTCTTAGAGATACCAACACATTTTGCGTGATACCAGTTCAAACAGTTTGCACATAGAATCCCGTCTTGATTGTTCTTGACCGGGTTGGAGCACTCAGCGCAGGGATATTTCCATCGAGATTTCTTTCCTATTCTTTGATTTAGTGGGCCAGGATTACTCTCTATATCACCACAAGTAGTTATAAGTCGGAAGGTCTTCACTGAATTACGATAATAAGAAATCTTTCGTCCAATATATATAATAAGAAATCATTCGTCCAATATTATACTGTAATACCGCAGCGAAATTACTCGCTCAAAAGCAAAGTAGTGCTTGAATATTACAGACCATGTTGGCCTTGAACAACTTCCGATGGAACATTTCAAAATGATAACATGAGTAAAGAGATTGCCCGAATAATGTTCATTTTGCCTTTGTAAACCTTGTTGACATATGGCCATATTTTTTAAGGAAATTTGTTTAAGTGAATGTGCCTACTACTTTCCATAATTTCTCGCCATGTTTACAAATCGCTCTAAATTAAGGATAATGGTTAATTTAGCGGCGATCGTGATAGTCGCGCATGCGTATGTTAGTCAATTACTATCCCGCAAGGTTAGTATATCTCACTTGTTTATAAGTTTAGCTAGCCAACTAGGGGAGAGGATGGTAAAAACTCTGCCGGGGGGTAGGTTAGAAAAGGCATTAGCGGGGGGTTAGGATCTGTGTTGGGGATTTGTAAATTAAGGATAATAGGGGTTGGTTCCCCAGAGCCTCTGTACTTTGGCGTAGGCCAAAAGGAACGCAGGCTCTGGGTACGAGATTGGGTAATGCCGGGATAAGATTCTAAGTATATTACAAGTAATATTTGGCATTTTACTCGGTTAAACTACATGTTCTACGGATTTACGGTGAAGGAAATTTTCGAGTGTTGGAATATATACATTTTAAGACCAAACCAGGACCAGTTGCGAAACGGAAATAAATGTAAGCAATCAAGGCGTTCACGATAGGACAACTCATTTCCAACAATAAATCTAGTTGCTCTTCGTTGAATTCGTTCTAGAGCTGTAATATATTTATGGTGTAAGGTGACCATACCTGCACACTAGCATATTCAAGACGGGATCTAACCCAAGTAACATAAAGTAGTTTCTTAATATCCCGGTCACTAATATGCTTGCATGCGTGATACAAGACATTTAACATCTTCTGGGCTTTAGCAGTCACGTATAGTTAATGTGACTGTTCCAGCTCAGATCGTGTCTAATGAGAACTCCCAGATCTTTCTCAACTACACACGTAAAAACGCACAGTCTTTTTCTACCTGTGTACAGCCTAAAACATGGTTGATATCGGCAGGCTTAAACAGGGTTGAGCTGGCCAGCTGGGTTGTCAACAGGTCTGTTCATGGATGTTGGAACAGTATTGTTCATGGCTGATGATAGAACAAGTTTGAACAGTGTTGAACAACATTGTTCATACATGATACAACATGTTGTCAGAGCATGATGAAATAACAAGGTTGAACAGCGTTGTTACAACAGCCATGAACTTGGTTGTTCTATCAAGCTGGTTTTTGCATGTTCTAACATGCACGAACAACTGCTGTCGATTCAACAAGCCTGTCACAACATGTTGAAACATGCTTGAACAGTGCTGTTATTTTCCCCTCGCAAGCGAGAATCTCGCCGTGGCAGGATTCCATTTCTCACGAATAGTTCGTGATCGTTTTGGGTGATCCGTTTGAGTCGGACCATATTTGAGCAGAGAAATGCTAGCGGCCATTATCGATTTGTGATCAGAATAACTACATAAAGAGGTTTTTACGAAGGGTATGCACGTTTGCGTAATATAATAGGTACGTGTGTTATGTATTTAGACTCGCTAATTCCAAATCTGTTTTCAGAATTGAAATTGGTTAAATATTGATCGAGTTAACGTGTACAGTTTATTGTGTGTAATTTGCGTATATGTATACACTATTGATACCTGTATATGCTGGATATTTGTGTATAAAGTGGACGGGTATTCTACGATTTAACGATATATGTATATATACATATATATTATAATAGGTACGTGTGTTATGTATTTACACTCGCTAATCCCAAATCTGTTTTCATAATTGAAAACGGTTAAATATTGATCGAGATAACGTTCAAAACGAGGGATAGGTGACAAAGCCCTAAAGGTCGCTTATAAGCTTGCTTATAAAGCTTGCTCATGACCATGGGTTGTTTTATAACGCAGCCAATGGTCTCGTTATTCCTATATGCTACCAGCAATCTATTACATAATATACGACAATTTTATTATGGTATACAAAAGATGTTTGTTAACATGCAGGTTGTTTAAGCATGAATTAAGGTTTAGTTTGATTATTCAATCAGCTTTGCAGCTGTCGCGAAGGTTAGTTAATGGTTAACTTGAACCCTGAAGATGACATTGTAGTCGAAAATTACGTTTGGTAGTTTTTAAACTTTTTAACTGTTAACCTGTGTGTGAGACATATTATGAAGCGAACATTATGATGTATGTATTATATGTATATGCATGTCTCATCTATTTTAAGGCACACCACACCGGTTTGTGGTCTGAAAAATATAATTCATATATTCCACTTGTAACGTATTCGTCTTCAATATTGGTGTACATATGATCCAGAAGTGATCCATTATCGGTTGTAGGAAGGTAGATGCAACTTTTGCGGATATGAGGGACCAAATATTTTAACTATCTGCTGTTTCTGACCTTCATCTGATAGCCAGTCAATCTTGAAATCACCACATATTATATGCAATACTCTTGGGTACATTTATCTAATAAGCCATGCAGTTTGTAATTCCACTGCGCGTCAAAATGACGTGTTCTGCGTCGGGATAAAACTTATTTTAATTCATAACATCAAGCTAAAACCACAATATACAATTTGCATTTCTATTTACACTTGCAAATTCGTTATACTGAATTCCCCAGCCTGATATGAATTGAAATAAGATTTATCCGACGCACTGGCTTATTGTCTTAGAATAATCAAATGAACACTCTTTGTCCCAACTACAGTATGGTTGTCCAATTAAGTCCTATACATTTCTCTTATGACCTCTCAGCTGGAACTAATCAGAAATATTATGAATATAGAAATTCGCTTCGCGCGAAAAGTCGAGTACAGTATGAGCACAGAATATGAGTATGCGGGCACAGAAGGGACATGCAGAAGCGTTCGTGAGCGCACGGCTTGAGCTTGCCAGTTGCTCCATATTGTAAACACTGTACTGCAATTCATTTATGAGTGATATGCCAAATAAAAGCAAATATAACCTATTCAAATCTTGTGAAATTGTTGTAACTCTATAAGCCATTGATCACAACAGTTAGTCCTTCAAACGCAAGGAACAGTGGGTGATTTTAGAAATGTTGATCGAAACGCAAAGTTGTCAAGTCAAGCGACGATTTATATTTAGAAACGTAAACACTGAAGTAAAACAGAATCAGGGAGCAATTGTGCCTGAAACCTATATGAGAATAGAAACCATTCTAAGACACACCAGTATGGAAAGAAGGGAGAGGAATAGCCAGAAGTATTCGATAATATTAAGTCTTCTAGAATCAAGTAAGGGATAGATCGTACTTCGTGTACCGGACACAGAAATTTGCATGAGTAAAATTTTAGTTAGCACTGTATAGAACTGGCTCGTTCTTTAAAAATCCCGTTTATTTTATCTACGATAGGTTTAATTCATAAATTGAAGAACTCCAGTTCAAAAATAAACAGGATTTTTTAAAGAACGAAGCAGTTCATACAGTGCTAAATTTCTAAGAGCCGCTAGGTCAGTATAGGAACAGAATACCAGTAACGCTTACTATTAAATGGTCATTAAACCGTGTCAAATTGTTGAAAATTGTCATAATAGAATTGCTTCGTTCTTTAAAATTACATTACTCTAGTTTAGCTAAAAATATTAATAATTACGATTTCACATTCTTGATTTATGTCAGTAAATTTAAGTTAAAATTTGACGGATATTCTATAATCGCTCCTGGGTCTCTGAGCTATCAGTTGGCGGCTGGCCATGGCATTTGGTCATGCTATGCTAAATTATAATCATCTGCATATTTTGAAAACAATATATTTCTGAATTTTGAATAATAATATGTAATTCATTTTATAGAGTTTACATATCATGACCAGTTATCATGGCCTTCGCCACTACAAAATACTGAAAGCTCGAGAAAAAGCTTATTATCGTGTGGGGTATATACGTCTGGTTCAATGCTAAACACATTGAAAATTGATCATCTTAACGCTGACCTTATCATTTCATAATATTGACCTTATCTTAACGCTCGCAGGCACGGACGCCGAGGGTATAGCAATAGCTCTTCTGCACTAACGTGCAGGATATATACGACGAGGCGGTTGGGCCGGGCTGGCTGATTGCCGAATAATTTCTAACAACATAAACCGTTTTTACGAATGGTATGCACGTTCTCGTAATATAAGAGACACGTATGTTATGTATTTAGACTCCGTAATTCCAAAACTGTTCAAAAAAGCGTTCAAAATCTGCATACGACGAACCGGCTTTTAAGGATTTGTTATCGACAGACGCGGTCTGGGCACTGGGGACTATGTATGGGGAAAAGAAACTCTAGCGGTGGGGTGGGGGAGGGGGGGGGGGTGGTAGTGGTAGAAAAGGCGGTCGAGGGGATTATTGCGAATTCGTATTTCTAGTAACAGTCCTGTTCTATCATGTTGACAATGCTGTTACAGGCACGTTGAACCAACAACCTTGTTACAGCCTGTGAGATTTTTACGTGTGTACTACGTGCTCTAGTAGCTTCCCACCAAGAAAGTAGTCTTATGTTCTTTCTCCTTTCCTATTCTAGTTTTATGTCCCGTGCGCACAATGACCGGCAATTGCTGTACGATTCCTTTCACCTACAAGAACAAACAACAATACGGTTGTATCATTGATGAGAGTAAGAAAATGTCGTGGTGTTCATTGACGGATAACTACGACCAGGATAGAAAACGTGGTTTTTGTAATACAACTGTTGAAAGTAAGTGACATTTTTATTCTTTCCATTTCTTACTCCTTTTATTCCTTCTTTACTCCATTTCCATCCGGCCGTCCATTTACAAAGGTTTATATTAACATCAAAATATTCCCTGGCAATAGTGAAGCACTTGTGGCGTGTGCTGTTATAGGGCGCTGCCAGCCTGCCACTCACCGCTAAGTCAAGGCCCGGTCGGTTAGTACTTGGATGGATCTGGGAATAACCCCGTGTTGATTCGCGAGCTTGGAACTCATATGAGTAGAGTTATTAGTTGATCTCTCCCGTGCTTTGAGGGTTTTCCTCTGGGGTCTCCGGTTTTGCTCCCTCAGTAAAATCAACACCTAGATCTTAGCTGTGCTCCGTGGTCAGACATGGGTCGTATGGTGGCAGCCTGCGGCGCCTTTGACATACCTTTGACTTGGCCACGTTCGAGCTAAATAATTTGTAAAGTCACACGTCTGTTGTGTCTGTTAGTAAGACCATTATTAAACCGAAAGTGTCGACTGCGCATCAAAATGACGCATTCTGCGTTGGGATACAACTTATTTCAATTCATAACATCAGGCTGAGGAATTCACTATTCAGTATAACGAATTTGCAAGTGTAAATAGAAATGCAAATGTCTATTGTGGTTTTAGCCTGATGTTGTGAATTGAAATAAGTTTTATCCCGACGCAGAACACGTCATTTTGATGCGCAGTCGACATTACGAACTGGCTTATAGGGATCCCATCAATGATAGTGATGAGTGAAACGTACATATTCTTTGCCTAGACCCGATTAACACGAATTCTGATCGTTTTCAGATCAATGTTCGATACGAACTGTCACTGCGAACAAAAGCTGTTGTATGTTTCCCTTCGTCTACAACAAAGTCCAATACTACTATTGCATCTCGCTCAAGAACTTTCCGGAAGATACAAAGTACTGTGGAATAGAACGAACTGTGCCATCTAGCGATGGGCTTTTTAAGTGTAACATCTCCAAACCACGTAAGTTGATGATACGTGGACGATCGTCAAGCTCATGTCGTCAGAAAGATGATTTTCACAGGAATCAGAAGGTTACAGGTTCGATTCCTGTCTGGGACATTTTTCTGAAGATATCAGCTTGAATAAGATTAAGAATTTTAAGACTAATATTAAGAATAAGAATTAGAATTAGAATAAGAATTAGATTAAGAATTAGAATAAGATTAAGAACAAGAATTAGAATAAGATTAAGAATAAGAATAAGAATTAGAATAAGAATAAGAATTAGAATTAGAATTAGAATTAGAATTAGAATTGGAATAAGATTAAGAATAAGAATTATAATTAGATTAAGAATAAGATTAAAATTAAGAATTAGAATAAGAATTAGAGTGATATTAAGAATAAGATTAAGAATAAGAATTATAATTAGAATAAGAATAAGATTAAGAATAAAAATTAGAATAATAATTAGATTAAGAATTAGAATAAGAATAAGATTAAGAATAAGAATTAGAATAAGAATAAGATTAAGAATAAGATTAAGAATTAGAATAAGAATTAGAATAAGAATAAGATTAAGAATAAGATTAAGAATAAGATTAAGAATAAGAATTAGAATAAGAATAAGATTAAGAATTAGAATAAGAATTAGATTAAGAATTAGAATTAGAATTAGAATAAGATTAAGAATAAGAAGTAGATTAAGAATTAGAATAAGAATAAGATTAAGAATTAGAATAAGAATAAGAATTAGAATAAGATTAAGATTAAGATTAAGATTAAGATTAAGATTTCGATTAAGATTTCGATTTCGATTTAGAATTAGATTTAGATTTAGATTTAGATTAAGAATTAGATTAAGAATTAGATTAAGAATTAGATTAAGAATTAGATTAAGAATTAGATTAAGAATTAGATTAAGAATTAGATTTAGATTTAGAATTAGAATTAGATTTAGATTTAGATTTAGATTTAGATTAAGAATTAGATTAAGAATTAGATTAAGAATTAGATTAAGAATTAGAATTAGAATTAGAATTAGATTTAGATTTAGATTTAGATTTAGATTTAGAATTAGATTTAGATTTAGAATTAGATTTAGATTTAGATTAAGAATTAGATTAAGAATTAGAATTAGATTTAGATTTAGGTTTAGATTTAGAATTAGAATTAGATTTAGATTTAGATTAAGAATTAGATTTAGATTAAGAATTAGATTTAGAATTAGATTAAGAATTAGAATTAGAATTAGATTTAGATTTAGAATTAGAATTAGATTTAGATTTAGATTTAGATTTAGATTAAGAATTAGAATTAGAATTAGATTTAGATTTAGATTAAGAATTAGAATTAGAATTAGATTTAGATTTAGATTTAGATTTAGATTTAGATTTAGAATTAGATTTAGATTTAGAATTAGAATTAGAATTAGATTTAGAATTAGATTAAGAATTAGAATTAGATTTAGAATTAGATTTAGAATTAGATTTAGATTTAGATTTAGAATTAGAATTAGATTTAGAATTAGATTTAGATTTAGAATTAGATTTAGAATTAGATTTAGAATTAGATTTAGATTTAGATTTAGATTTAGATTAAGAATTAGATTAAGAATTATATTAAGAATTAGATTAAGAATTAGATTAAGAATTAGATTAAGAATTAGATTAAGAATTAGAATTAGAATTAGAATTAGATTAAGAATTAGAATTAGAATTAGATTAAGATTAAGATTAAGATTAAGATTGAGATTGAGATTAAGATTGAGATTGAGATTGAGATTGAGATTGAGATTGAGAATTAGAATTAGAATTAGAATAAGAATAATACCCAAATCAAGTCCGTGGTGCTATACCTTCTCTACATGTTCTAAGGATTTATGATGAAGGAAAATTTCGAGTGTTGGAATATATACATTTTAAGACCAAACCGGGACCAGTTGCGAAAAATGCAACTTCAAGACCTTCCTACTGGAATTGAACCCGCGACCATGCGATGCCAGTGCAGTGCTCTGACCACTGAGCTACGGGGGCCGTTTCCGAGACCGTAGTCACAGATATGCCCTGGGCGTTTTATAATATTTCTCCGTGTATGAATGACATTCGTGTTGTTGATTATGTCTTGACAGCATCAATGATTGAGAAATTGTGTTCGAAGCAGGGTTCGTGTATACCAGCCAAGAGACCTGCCGATGCAACAAGAGCTCTTGTCTACCTTGTCTTTGGACTCAAGGGAATCGACACGAAATCGATTGATCGACGGCACGTCTTGAAACAGAAAGAGGTGAACTATTAATACTTGTAAATATGGACGATTTGAGACTTCTTCCCAAAGCATCTTTATATTATTTGATTCCAGCACTCCTTCGGGGGTATGCTCGTACCACTTGTCAACTCTATCTAGGTCATATTTCGTCGTTTGTACTCTCCTTGAGCAAGCTATGTACATTCACCGATTAGGTCTCGAACGCTATCTCCTTTTTCTCCACAGAGCCTGCTAGGTTGAACTTGATGTAGTTTGCTGTTGTTGTTGTTGTTGTTGTTGTTGTTGTTGTTGTTGTTGTTGTTGTTGTTGTTGTTGTTGTTGTTGTTGTTGTTGTTGTTGCTTTTGCTGTTGTTGTTGTTGTTGTTGTTGTTGTCGTCGTCGTCGTCGTCGTTGTCGTCGTTGTTATTGTTGTTATTGTTCTTATTATAATATTTTGTCTTAATCCTCCAGGGAACCATCCTTTACGATAATGAGTTTTCATTGGACATGACTTGCAACACAAAAGCAATGATCAAAGCCGCTTGTTGGATATGTAAAAAGTTCGCGGCCAACAAAGAACTGGTGATGCCGGGGGGTGCCAAGTGCTTTCCGCACCGAGTACAAAGTGATTTAACTCAACTGTTTCCCGTCGACTGTGCAGATCTGCCGAAGCACTCTGAATCTGAGAACAAAGCTGTAATGGCGATGCACAATGTAACGAAGATGTGGTTTGCTATGGCATTCCAATCGGTATGTAATGCAGTGTGCATTATGTAATACCTGAACTAGAGTTGGGCGGTATGGGAGTTCGATATTCGAAAAATGTAGTGTTTGAGCTGAAGTCAACATTAAGGAACAGCTCTCACCACTCAGCGAGTTCACGTCGTCCTGAAGACGTGGAAATGTTTAGAGTTGCGTTGTAAACAGAACGAGGACGGTGTTGAGAATACTCCTGGGACTACAAATTATTAATTCTTTTTGTTTCGCAAGAAAAATTATTTGTTTTGAAGGCCGCGATGTCGAGGTTGTCGCGTCGTCGATTTCAAAGTCCTTAATGCATCGTCTGCGAAAGTCACTTTTGAGTTCAATCCATATATTATCTTCTTCCATTTAGACGACTGGCAAGCTCTCCAGTTTTGGTTCACAACAAAAGGATTACATGAAGTGGCAGAAGTTTCTCGAGGAATTGCTGTCGAACGATATCGTCCCTGACTCTTTCAAAAACACTTTCCAGACGAGCGAAACTTGGGTGAAAATGTTCTCCGGAATTATCGTGGTCGACAGTGCAGTGTATGGTATTGTCGTCTCGTTGGTGCTGTGTCTGGCTGCTGTGGTGATTTTTACTGGCCATGTTTTGCTTTTTGCTGTTTTATTTATGACCATTATTGGTGAGTTCGCGGCGTAAATTGGCTATATAATAATTATATTTATTCAGGATATTCTCGTCACCGAAGTGTTTTTTCAGTGGGGTCCTGTAATACTTCACAAGATCACATCACCTTACCTTACCTTACCTTACCTTACCTTACCTTGCCTTACCTTACCTTACCTTACCTTACCTTACCTTACCTTACCTTACCTTACCTCACCTTACCTTACCTCTCCTCACCTTACCTTACCTCTCCTCACCTTACCTTACCTTACATTACATTACCTTACCTTACCTTACCTCACCTTACCTTACCTTACCTTACCTTACCTTACCTTACCTTACCTTACCTTACCTTACTTTACCTTACCTTACCTTACCTTACCTTACCTTACCTTACCTTACCTCTCCTTACCTTACCTTACCTCTCCTTACCTTACCTTACCTCTCCTTACCTCTCCTTACCTTACCTTACCTTACCTTACCTCACCTCACCTTACCTTACCTTACCCTACCTTACCTTACATTACCTTACCTTACCTTACCTTACCTTACCTCACCTTACCTTACCTTACCTTACCTCACCTCACCTCACCTTGCCTTACCTTACCTCACCTTACCTTACCTTACCTTACCTCACCTCACCTTACCTTACCTTACCTTACCTTACTTATAAACTGTACAATATGCTCTCACATGCACTTTGAAACTAATTAAATTGGTGTTTTTTCAGTTCATTTTAAAATATTGTTAGCGAGTTTATGCTTCTTGTTTTATTGTCCAAGTTATTAAAATCGATTGATGCGTGATATTAAATCAGTTTTTGTTGCCCCCAGTTTGTGTTGACTTTAGGTAGATGTAGGTTGTTGTTGGTCCTTGTAAAATATTTATGAATGTTATTATTTCTAGTTAGTTCAAAGTCAAGTTCTATTAAACTGTCAATGCATTTATAAATAAATTAGGGAGATTACAAAGGTTATCGTGTTACCATTCTTTAACACTTCATATTATCTTTTTTCCCCGACAGGAGTTCTTTTAATGGTCATAGCCATCTTTTATTTGACTGGATGGCAGCTTGGAGGAGTTGAGGCGGTGTCTTTATCCATTTTGGTCGGTACTTCGGTAGATTATTGTTTTCATCTTGTAGAAGGATATATCTTAGCTGGGAAAGCTGTACAGCCATCACTAAGTGCTCAGGTATGTATACTTCTTTGAAATAACCGTTTTTTCTTTGCCAATTAATTTATGTTGTTTGTCTTTTGGAGTTTCAACGTGAAGATTAAAGTGGTTATCTCATGAGTTTTTAAGTAGTAATTAAGGTGGAAAATACGCGAAAATGGGCTAAAATTTGGCCGATATGTATAAAAACAATACATGGGAACAATACACAATTTATGCTACGTAATACGCTATATATGGTATTAAATGAAAGCTACATTCATGTAGATTATGATAAAACATGAATTGATAGCAGAGTGTATACCAGTTAGCAGCTAGTTAATAATTTAATAGCTTACATAATGAGTACAAATGATCAGGTACCGATGGGAAAACAGTGACATATCAACCAAAACTAATTCTAATGATACGAAACTTGGTGAAACATCTAACCAAAGACAGATTTGTGTTCTGTAGTAAAATCAGGGGTTATGAAATTCAAATCAAATTTTCTATTATTATTTGATTCACAAATAGGTTGTGGTCGGTACTTACCCTGGAGATAAGTTTATGATTTTACTGCAGTTAGATGTTTTACCATAGTCAATCGAGATATGGTCTGGAAACTCAGCTAAAGTCTTTGTTCTATCTTTTTGTTCGTCTTTATGTAATTTTGTGCACGGTGCACGGTCACTGAACCTATTGTATTTTAGTATAATGAAGCAATCATCCAATAGAATCGTTTGGGTTTGATCGCTCAACCGTGTTGTTTAAATATTAATAACCTAAAACAAAGGATGTGCACGGTGTAAGGTACGGTTCAACATCAAAACGTAGCTCATTATAGTCGCTTTGAAGTTTGCCGAGTTTCCAGATCATATCTCGATTGACTATGGTTTTACCAAGTTTCGTATCATTAGAACTAGTTTTGGTTGATATATCACTGTTTTCCTATCGGTACCTGATCAAATGTACTCATTATGTAAGCTATTAAATGATTAACTAGCTGCTAACTGGTATACACTCTGCTATCAATTCATGTTTTATCATAATCTACATGAATGTAGCTTTCATTTAATACCATATATAGCGTATTACGTAGCATAAATTGTGTATTATACTCATGTATTGTTTTTATACATATCGGCCAAATTTTAGCCCATTTTCACGTATTTGCCACGTTAAAATCTGTTTCCATCAGTTGTGTTCTCTTTGTATGTAGGAATCTCGCCAATGGAGAGCAAAGGCTGCGATGTCTCACATTGGCATGTCAATAATCAGTTCCGCCATCACAACAATATTGGCGGCCATCCCGTTGTGTTTAACTCAGATCCAACTGTTTGCCAAGTTTGGTCTCATCGTCACCATCAACACTGGTATATCCCTTCTGTACACCATGACGTTTACCATGGCAATGCTTAGCACCATAGGACCAGCGAGATTCCGCCCAAGTATCCGTGCGTCTCTCCTGGGCACAGTTGCGGTAGCTTTGTGTGGTGGCATTGTATTTCTTACTCTTTATCTAGTATCGCACTTCGGAGGCCACTGTATCCCAAGCCCCCAAGGCAGTCCTCTGTTCGATTGCTAATAGCGATCGTATTCTATGGGTTCTGGTTTTATATAGTCGTTTATACGCTTTTTAGTCAAATTCATTTCTAGTATGCAAGTCAGGTTTTCAGACTTCGAGTGCTTATGAAGCGAATTTTTTAAGAAGTTTTAAAGTGCATATAACGTCTGTGGGGATTTAACATATTTGTAATCTATGGATTCTCCTGAGATAAATTGTAATTTATCTTATCAGCTGAAAATTTCATCTTAATAGACTTTTTTGCTGTTAAAGTTGACGGAAATGATGTCATAGCGGGAATCTGTAAAGAGGTTTTCATGTAGATAGATGCCCGCTATGACATCACTTGCATCAACTTTAACAGCAAAAAGTCTATGAAGATGAAATTTTCAGCTGACAAGATATATTACAATTTATCTCAGGAGAATCCATAGATTACAAATATGTTAAATCCCCCATAGACGTTATGATGGTTCTCCAGTCGTCGGAATATAGCTCGAATAATAATAATAATAATAATAATAATAATAATAATAATAATAATAATAATTATTACAGTTCTTGGCATTTTAGGGGAGTGGATGTGGTGGGGGATAGGGATGGCATGAAAACTCGTTAGGCGGGGGGTTAGGATCTTTGTTGTTTTGAGGTTAGCGGTTATTTGTTAATGTAGACATACATTCACAGCTACGTGTTACCAATGTAGACTGTCTACATTAACTAGGTGGAGACTGGGTTGGGTTAGGACATTGGTTTCTTTGTGGTTGATTCTATTGTTTTATTGTTTTAATCAACCAATCACAAAACTTGATAGTACAGATAGGTGGCGACCCGTATGCATATCACAAAAGTCTAAATATCTCAAGAACGACGTGAGATACGAAAGAGCCCACAATTCTTCGTTATTTTAGAAGTTCATTTAAAGAACACCAAAAGGCTGTTTTCTTTTCAAAAAAGGAAAATTCTGCTTTGTGGGAGCGGAAAATTTCAAAATTATTATCCCTAATCCGCGGTACCATCAGAGACGTTGTCTGGAGGCTTCCACATAGCACGTTTTGAATAATTTTCTTTTTACCATATCTTCTAAGTGCATATTGAACATTGAAAAACTCCAAAAAAGTTCGCTTCATGATCACTTTGATGTAACAACACAGATAACGAAAACTTTCTTTACAACTGTATAAATCGCACTCTATCGCATGGATATAACCATTCAAGAAGGAAAATCAACAATAGAGAATTTTCCGAAATTACTTCAATGCTCGCAAAACAATGGCTCCAAATCGTAGTTGGCATTCACTGTAAGTCTACTCTGTAATAGTTTAAACACGAGTAAAAGTTCTACCTAAGTTGGGGGATTTTAAAGGGATACTCCATCCAAAATACAAATGTAGTTCATGTGAAAGATCTTACTGACTTTAGTTTATTTCCAAAGTTTCAGCATTCCTATCAATTTAGTTAAGAAGATGTGGCTAGTTGAAGTTGGAGAGTTTGTCCAATTTCAATGCCATATTTGTTTCTCAAAGATGACGTCACTGAGTGATTCTATCTCGTATTATGCCTAAGAAGCTCCTCTACTTTCCTGCATGAGGAACTAAATAGTTTATTTCGACCAATGTTCGTCCAAAGAGCATTCACAACAGCTATCGCTATGTGATCGCCATCAAAACAACTCCACTACAGATAAAGAATCACTCAATGATGTCATATTTTCAAAACCAATATGGCATCAAAATCCTCAAATTTTCAACTTCAACTACCCATATCTTCTTAACTAAATTGATAGGAATGTTGATTAACGATTTTCCCATTAACGATTTTCGAGGTGTTTGGAAATAGGATGAAGAACTCTTTACATGTGTTTAAACTTGTTTTTGAGAGAATCGTTATGAAAGTTAGCGAAATTTATGTAAAATATTCCTTCAATCTCGATTTCAATCCATTGTTTGTGGCCATTAAGGATGATGTACATTGTATTCAATTAGTTATTTGTATTATAAGTTTTGCTCACAAGATTCGCTTTGTGACAAATGGATGAAAATATTAAAAATCACAAGAAATTGAATTTCTTTGTAATATGAAATCATGTGACTATATTAACAATCTCGTTTCTCCAATCCTCTCTTATCCAATCTTATCCTCTCCAATCCTCTTCTTATCCTTCCCAATCCTATATATGCTCTCTTCAACCCTGTCTTTTCTCCAATCCTCTCCTATATCTTTCCCTCTCCTCCAATCTTCCCTAATTCAACCCGGTCTCTTCCTTAAATTAACTATTATCCTTAATTTACAAATCGCTCTGAATAGCGTAGAGTCTGGCTGCTATTAATAGCTCAAAAAGCGGACAAACAAACCAAATTTGACTCACAAATGATTGCAATGAGCTATTTATTTTGTTATGGCCGCAAGAATTATGGGTAAAAGCGGATAAACATCGGTACTGACGTCATCTCGACGGAACGCTATTAAGGATAATGGTTAATCTAATGCTAGAACCCAACCCCAACACAACAAATATCCTAACCCTAACCCCCGCCTAATGGATTTTCTAACTAACCCCCGTCAATCCTTTCCAATCCTATCCACTCCACTCTTCTCCAATCCTATCCACTCCAATCCTCTCTTCAATCCTATCCTCTCCTCCAATCCTATCCACTCCAATGCTCTCTTCAATCCTCTCCTCCAATCCTATCCAATCCTCTCTTCTCCAATCCACTCTAATCCTCTCTTCTCCTATCCAATCCTATACATTCCAATCCACTCCAATCCTCTCTTCTCCAATCGTATCCACTCCAATCCTCTCTTCTCCAATCCTATCCACTCCAATCCTCTCTTCTCCAATCCTATCCACTCCAATCCTCTCTTCTCCAATCCTCTCCACTCCAATCCTCTCTTCTCCAATCCTCTCTTCTCCAATCCTATCCACTCCAATCCTCTCTTCTCCAATCCTATCCACTCCAATCCTCTCTTCTCTAATCCTCTCTTCTCCAATCCTATCTACTCTAATCCTATACATTCCAATCCTCTCTTCTCCAATCCTATCCACTCCAATCCTCTCTTCTCCTATCCAATCCTCTCTTCCCTAATCCTTTCTTCTCCAATCCTATCCAGTCATCGTCAATCCTATTCTCGCTAATCTTATCATTTCCTCCCAAATCTTCTCTCTTCTCCAATGCTATCCTACCCAATCCTATCCCCGATCATCCTAATCCTCTTCTATCCTCTCCAATCCCCTATTTCCTTACTCTACTCTACTGTGCAATTAGTGCAAAATGTGGTGTTTCCACGTCCAAGAGAAGCCAAATTATAACCAAGCAAACAATGGGTAAAATTATAAACAAATTACAATAATATTAAAGAAATATAAAATGCTAGCATGTTTATATATTTATATTTCTTTAATCTTTGAAAAAAGGCGGGAAATTTTTTACGCGGCTCGTAACCGCCCTTTTTGGTGAAATGCGATAAAAAATCGCGAATGAAATAGCGATTTAAAAGCCAATCTACCCGAGGCTGCGTTCGGTGTTTACGATACAGTGTTTACAATGGTTCGAGTTCTTATGTGTCATAGTTTTAGACAACAAAAAGTGTTTTCCGATGCTTACGAACCAACCTCAATCTCTTGTTCTGTCTCACAAGACCTGGTCTTTGTAACGACTATGAGTGGCGACGTCTTCATCTACTCGCTGCTCGAAAATGGCTTCCCACTAGTGCACCAGTTTCCTTTAGTTTCTCCAGCGAAAGAGCTTATTTTCAGCAACGTTGGTAACTACGTTTTAACGCGAGAGGTAACAAGAAAGGACAAACCGAACTACTGTACAGCTCGAGTGTATTTTAATTGGTCTAAATGGCGTGCAAGCAAACCGAAGATAAAAATGCACCAAGTCGGTGGAGCCTCAGAGCCTTCAAGTGAAACAGTGACTGCGGTCGAAGTACAGTCTAGGTTTTCAGTTTGTGCACTGTGTTGCTGTCCTATTACTGGGAATATCGCTGTAGCTACGGAAGCCGCTGTCAGCTTGTACAAAGCCTGTGTTGATGGTCCTGTGGATTTACAAAGGCTGTACGTTGTTGAGCCTGGATTTTGCATTCAAAAGTTGGCCATTTGTGAGAAGTTTTTAGCGTTTACCTCGACCTCTGAGGTCCGTGTACTGAGGGTGGATGGGCAATCTCTCTGTGAAGAAAGTTTGACAAACCAAGGGTATTAAAGATACTAGTAATAGTATATAATAATAATAGTACAGTAATAATAATAGTAATATTTAACTTATTCAATAAAATCTCAATTACATCTGAAATTAATTAAAATTAGAATAAATTAATGATAATTTATTACATAGAAATCTAAAAATCATCTTTTAAAAATAATTTATATATATATATATATATATATATATATATAACACTCCAATTTTAAATAATAAATTAATTAATTAATAATAATAGTAATAATATATTAATCATCATAGTAATAATAGAAGTAATAGTTATAGTAATTAATTATATAGTAATAGTTATATATAGCACTATTATAGTTTAATATAGTTATAGTTTAATATAGTTATAGTTATAAGTCATATAGATATAGTTTTAAGTCAGCACTTAAGACTATATATATATATATATAGGTAATATTTGACATTTCACTCGATTAAACTACATGTTCTAAGGATTTATGGTGAAGGAAAATTTTGAGTGTTGGAATACATACATTTTAAGACCAAACCGGGACCAGTTGCGAAAAATGCAACTTCAAGGCCTTCCGGCTCAGGAATTGAACCCGCGACCCTGCGATGCATGCTAGTGCAGTGCTCTGACCACTGAGGAAGCCGTTGCCGAGAGCCTAGTCACAAGTTCTGTATATATGGTGGTGGTAATGCCGGGATCTGGTTCCAAAATCGTATTTTATCAATTACCAATTCGATTGCGATTCTTCTGGCATTATTTACCAATTAAGCTGTAAAAAATGTAATAAATTTTATATAGGTAGTACTATCACCTCTTTCGGTAAGAGATTCAATGACCATAAGAGTAGTTTGAATAGTTACGGAGGGGGCCAGCATAATATACCAGGAGAACATTTGTACGCCCATTTTTTGAAGAAGGCCACAAGGGTCTTGAAGATTTATCTGTCAACATTATTGATAAAACAGATGTCCATAATCCAACAAATAGAGAAGCATTCTGGACTTACAAACTCAATAGTTTTATTCCCAAAGGACTTAATCTTCGTGATTTTTTAATGTAATTTATTTAAGTTATTAATATTAATTATTTAGATTTTGTATATAAGTGCTCTGGTTGGCACATCTTTTTATTATTCTGAGGAAGGGCTGTGCCCGAAATTGAACCCGCGACCCTGCGATGCTAGTGCAGTGCTATGACCACTGAGCTACGGAAAAGCAAATAGCAAAGTGAAAAAGTGGTAAACTGCCAAGATTTTTAGTGATGAAATACTAATAACAAAATACAAATCACTAAAAATCTTGGCAGTTTACCACCTTTTCACCGTGCTATATATATATATATATATAGTGTGTGGGTTACACAATGATGTTAAAAATAAAAAGAGATTTCAACGTAATGATGTTAAAGCAGTGTATGTCAATTTCAAAAGCTGCCACTGCGCATTTTGATGCATTTAATACACTTGAACCTAGCTGCTATCTTAAACCCTCAAGGGAAATGAACAACAGTTTGAAATAGCAGTGTTCAAGATAACTGGGTCACTGTCAAATTTCAAGGGAGTGATTAATAAGTAACATGGTTTAACGACTTATACTTCTCAATCAATGACTCTTCATCCAATTTTTCCAAAGGCTGTAAAATAATATTCTGACAACTGCTTTTCCTGGTTGATCAGTCACGGTTCTGCTCATTGAATTCAGAAATATTTTCTAAGTGATAGAATGACGATCTTCCCAATCACATCAGTCCAGTGCCAGTAACCCTACGGCCTACCTAGCATTTTGTTTTCCCAGTACACAATATTCACAGACATTTTAACTATTTCAGATTGAAATCCGAAACTGAACAGCTCTTGTCCATGTGTGTTCTTTCAAACAGTGTTACCCAACGAGAAGTATTCGATGAAGAGTTTGTGGTTTGGTCGTTTGACCAATGCCTAGAATCGTCATCAGAACAAAGCTTTAGCGACATTTTTGCAAGCAACGAGTGGAATGATAGTTATCCAGGTTCTAATCGCACACCATGTGTGGTTGAACTTCCTTTGATAAAGGAAGAGGTTCCTTATATTGACTATTCCGAGAAGTCTTATGAGGTGTTAGGTCCTGTTAAAGTTGTCCATGGTCATCCTCTTAAAGTTCAAGCAGCCTGGAGCATTGTACGGCATGTGACAATGTTGTATCGATATTTTGAAGCAGACAGTGCAAAAAACAATGGAGAATTAATGCTTGTGCCAGAGATTCACACGTTACAGTTGATTCCATTTTATACCAGTGGTATGTTTAATCAGGACAGTTTTTGTTTATCTGACTATCCACCCTTTCTTTTATTCTTCCATTCAGCCATTTACCCTTCCATTCAACCTTACCAGCCATCCTTTCATTCATCCATCCTTCCATTCAGCCCATGGCTGAATGGAAGGATGGCTGAATGGAATGATGGCTGAATGAAAAGATGGCTTAATGAAAGGATGGCTGAATGCCATTCAGCCGTCATTCCATTCAGCGATCCTTTCATTCAGCCATCATTCCATTCAGCCATCCTTCCATTCAGCCATCATTCCATTCAGCCATCCTTCCATTCAGCCATCCTTCCATTCAGCCATCATTCCATTCAGCCATCCTTCCATTCAGCCATCCTTCCATTTAGCCATCATTCCATTCAGCCATCATTTCATTCAGCCATCCTTCCATTCAGCCATCCTTCCATTTAGCCATCATTCCATTCAGCCATCATTTCATTCAGCCATCCTTCCATTCAGCCATCCTTCCATTCAGCCATCATTCCATTCAGCCATCATTCCATTCAGCCATCCTTCCATTCAGCCATCATTCCATTCAGCCATCATTCCATTCAGCCATCCTTCCATTCAGCCATCATTCCATTCAGCCATCGTTCCATTCAGCCATCCTTCCATTCAGCCATCCTTCCATTCAGCCATCCTTCCATTCAGCCATCCTTCCATTCAGCCATCATTCCATTCAGCCATCCTCCCATTCAGCCATCCTTCCATTCAGCCATCCTTCCATTCAGCCATCATTCCATTCAGCCATCATTCCATTCAGCCATCCTTTCATTCAGCCATCATTCCATTCAGCCATCCTTCCATTCAGCCATCATTCCATTCAGCCATCATTCCATTCAGCCATCCTTCCATTCAGCCATCATTCCATTTAGCCATCCTTCCATTCAGCCATCATTCCATTCAGCCATCCTCCCATTCAGCCATCCTTCCATTCAGCCATCCTTTCATTCAGCTATCGTTTCATTTTAAAAATTATTTTTTAAAAAGATAACAATGAAAATTATGCCAAATCTTCACCTGGTTTGGAAATTTCTCCCACGCTTTCTGGCATGATGTGTCTCGTATCGTCTCCAAAAGAAGGGTTCATTTACGACATCTTCACAAAAACAGAACTCTTGTCACATTGTACTTACACCTCAGATACCAAAACAGCTACTATTGCAGAAAATCTTCTCTATGCTGTCACCTCTCAAGCAGTCGAGACCTATGTTATCCCGATTTATGCTGCCATGGCTAAGCACGCCAGAGCAAACAGACCACCCGATTTCAGTGACAAATTACAGATTGTTGATCCCTTGGAAACGAACTTTGATTGTGGTGCCGGTGGTTTACAGGGTGAAGACAGTGATGGTTTTATCGGGGTGTCTGGTAGTGGTACAAAAGATACAGACGATGGGCTGGAAGATTTGGACCAGAAATCTTATAACTATTTTGGATATCCTGTTTATGACATAGACATTCTTCGAAAGGTAATTCTGTCAATATATCCGTCCTCATCAGGTGTTTATGATGCAATAGTTCTAACACGAGTAAGCGTTTTCCCTCTGATTTCTAATGGTTAACCTTTCATGTTACTCCATCACCAAATAACATCACCGGATAACATCAAGGGAATCGAGGTGGGAGGGTTAGGAAGACACTTAAGGTGGGGGGTTAGGGTTAGAAAACTCATTAAGTGGCCTGGTGGGGGGTTAGGGTTAGGATCTAAGTTGTTTTTGGGGGTTAGCCGTTATTTCATGACGATTATATACCTCTATTCATTTGGTGATGGAGTAACATGAAAGGTTAACCTTTCTAATTATGGATAAGCCGGTTGAAAATACGAGGCGAAGCCGAGTTTTTTTAACGGGTTTGTCCGTATTTAGAAATCAGAGGATGAACAATTACGAGTGTTAGAACTTGCTTCTCAAACGAATCAATATTTTGTGAGAAAATCAAGGTTAAATTTCGCGAAATTTCGCCGTAAACTTCCTCTTATTTCTAGATACTCATTAAATATTGATTTCCTTTGAATTTGCATGATGAATTATTAATGAGTTTTAGAAGTAATAGTTCAAACACTCGACGGAAGACTTTACCGGGATTTCAAAGTCCGAGTGCCTATTGAAAATGCGAGCCGAAGGCGAGCATTTTTAATGCACGAGGGCTTTGAAATCCTGGTAAAGTCTGACGACGAGTGTTTGAACTGACTTCTCAAACATAGTAATTTACATATTTTCAAAGTCCTAGGACATTGAAATATTTCAAAATCCTACGACTTTGAAATATTTCAAAACGTCATCACGTGATCGGCTAGATGGATCTTCCTCCGGTTTCAAAACACTAATTAAACATTAATTTATTTTGTTTTTGGTTCATGAATTATTCAAATGAGTTTGAGAAGTGTGGACTGGATTTCAAGTCCGCGTAATTAGCTGCAGTCCGAGGCGAAGCCGAGCACTGTAACTAATTGCAACGACTTGAAATCCGCTCCAGTCCGAATTGGAGGCTTTGAAATGGTATCTCAAAGTCAAACAAGGATTGAGGTTGAAATCGTCCAAATCCTATGCTAATTGAGATCATATATCCAGTTGACCGTCACAGAGTTGATTTTCTTTGTTTTTGGTTCATGAATTATTAATGAATTTGAGAACACTATACCCTAGCGTATATGTTCAACTTCAGCAGAAAGCTACTGATATTCTTGACTCTAAATTCTAAAGACCCTAATAGAGATGAGCCGATTACGAAAATAGCCGTTTGCTGAAGCCGATTATTGGAGGCCGATTAATCAAAATAATCGGCCGATTAACGATATGTTTCCGGTTACCAGTCATACTAGATTGGAGTGTTGAAACGTTGGGTCATGGACAGTAACTTTTAATGTTACGTTCAAAAAACTTTTCAATAGTCCAGCAGTTAAGGGGTGAATTGTTCGTTTTTTGATTAAAGCATGAAACTTGGCAACTAGGTAGAGTTACTAGTTCTGGTGACTTTCTGATATAGAGGCAATGCAGATTTCTTCCTGGTTGCCACAAAATCGAGTTTTTCTTCCAATTTATCTATTAAAGTACTATCTTATAAAAAAGTGAAAATTCACTTTTCTATATCATTAGAAAGTTCGCAAAAAACTATATGAAGACTATATTCAAGCGGGTTAAAAAACTATATTCAAGCGGGTTGAACGATTTTCCAAGCTCGTTTTGAGTTACAGAAGGTTAAACCCACTAAAAAAAGCATTTTGCGGCATTTTCCACATTTTGAGCGTTAATAACTCAAAATAGGCTTAGAAAATCGTCCGCTTGAATGTTCTTCATATATTTTTTTGCGAACTTTCTAATGATATGGGTGATATTCGCTAAAAGTGAACTTTGAATTTTCACTTTTTTATAAGATAGTACTTTAATAGAGTATCTTATAAAAGATAGTACTTTAAACAGAGTAGCGTCAAACTATGTCTGACCTATCAATATATCTAATTACTCACCACTGAACTTGTTGCTGTTTTCAGCCATGTCCATCGCCATGTAGTGATCTGTATCTGATTGGCGTTCACCAATTTCCATGTGTGTACTCAATATTGACTGCTGGTAAAAGAGTAGTGATGTTGTCCGACACAACAATAAACACACCACCAAAACATCACAGGTTTGTAGTCAGTGTATCGTGTTCTATCTGCATTATTATCATCGTCTCGGATAACAACCTTTAAATCGTAGGCCCTCGGTACCCCTATCAATAGTGGAGCTCGTTAATGCTATTTATAGAACCAAAACTCAGACAAACAAACCGAAATTGACTCTCAACGGATTCCTAACAACTCTTTTTCCATTGTTTGGAATGCAAGGATTTATAGCAAGCTCAGACAAACATGCATACTGACGTCATTATCGCGCTTCGCTATTGGGCATCTAGCCTGTTGGGGTATTCCGTTCACCTATAAAAGAGTGTTAAACATAATAAACTAATTATTATTATCATCTAATAATACGCTTGTTCATGTGTCTGTATCTGTCTGTCTGTCTGTCTGTCTGTCTGTCTGTCTGTCTGTCTGTCTGTCTGTCTGTCTGTCTGTCTGTGTCTGTCTGTGTCTGTCTGTCTGTGTCTGTCTGTCTGTCTGTCTATGTCTGTCTATGTCTGTCTGTGTCTGTGTCTGTCTGTCTGTCTGTCTGTCTGTCTGTCTGTCTGTCTATGTCTGTCTGTCTGTCTGTCTGTCTGTCTGTCTATGTCTGTCTGTCTGTCTGTCTGTCTGTCTGTCTGTCTGTCTGTCTGTCTCTGTCTCTGTCTCTGTCTCTGTCTCTGTCTCTGTCTCTGTCTCTGTCTCTGTCTCTGTCTCTGTCTCTGTCTCTGTCTCTGTCTCTGTCTCTGTCTCTGTCTCTGTCTCTGTGTCTGTGTCTGTGTCTGTGTCTGTGTCTCTGTCTGTGTCTGTGTCTGTGTCTGTGTCTGTCTGTCTGTAACGCTCTTTCTCAGTCTCCCTCCCACTGTGACAGTTCCACGGGGTCCTGTTAGTTATTATTATTATTATTTCCAGCAAAAAAGGAAAGACAAGGAAAAGCAGCAAAACGAAAGATTGGACCTTGCATGCTCTTCAAGCAATGGATATGGAGACACTTTACAACAGGATGGCGAGTTTTACAGTTGTTCAATAGTTACTAGAATTTATAAACACTATCATCACTATTTATTTTACTAATAAAACGTGTTGTGCTGCGTAGGCAGTGTAGAAATACAAATCAAATATCTAAAAAGGTTGGTGTACTGCCGAAATAGCGTGTAAGTAGTCTAACGTTTCGAGAGAAGGCCCTTCGTCAGAGAGTAATAAATTGTGCTGTGTTTCGTAGGCAGTGTAGAAATACAAATCAAATATCTAAAAAAGTTGGTGTACTGCCGAAATAGCGTGTAACTTGTCTAACGTTTTGAGCGTCAGTGAATGTCACGTTTTATTCTCTGACGAAGGTCCTTCGCTCGAAACGTTAGACTACTTACACGCTATTTCGGCAGTACACCAACCTTCTTAGATGTTTGATTACTATTTCTTTATCTCTTTATAGACTCTATCATTCATATTTAGCTTCTCATTGTCTCTTTCCAGGAAGCTTTAATGGAGAAATCTGGAAATTTAAACGCTCAAGCAGATTTACGGTTGTTAAAAGAACAGCACATGATTCTTAGGACGCAGTTTCAAGTTGGGTGCAATTCCAAACGGAATACGCTTCTTCGATCATTAAGAAATTCTGTGAAGAACCTGGGGAATTACTATGCCAGGTGAGGGTGACCATCAACCTTAAGGAGCTCGGACTGTTTCTGAGAATATGAGCTTGACGATCGTCCATGTATCGTCTGTCTACTCCAAGCTCTCCCACATTCACTGCGGCAGTGTGTATATTAAACTTCTCTTCCATTTAAACAGGATCATCTTGCGAGTACGAATTTTAATATGGTGGGCGATTTGATTCAACATCATCATTACCACGATATTTTATAAGTTGGCTCATTAGGGAGGTTAAATCCTACTTCCAGATATGATATGGATATCCAATATGGCTCTGATCAGCGCAGTAGTTAATTTTAGCAATTGGATGTTGGTATCGGTACTCAGCACTTCTGAAGTCGACCGAATTTCAGAAGCCAGTTTGACTAGATGTGCACGTTTGTCTGAGTTTGTCTCATTTTTTGCATTCCCAACAATGGCAAAATGGTAATTAGGAATCCTTTGAGAGTATTTTCGATTTGTTTGTTGGAATTTTGGTTCTATAAATAGCAACCATATACAACGCTATTCTATTGATAAGTATAATTGCCAATTAATAATTGGAAGCATATCGATACTGGTATTCGTATTGAAAGTCAAATTTAATCTCCCTATATTTTGGTGGTAAATTTCTCTATGCAACTTTTGCAAACTCTTCTCTATCATCTCTCGTCGACATTCATGCTTGATGATTGTCTGATGCGTTTGATACGATCGTAGTTTCCTTCTAATTCCATTTCTCTCTAATGAGTATGTTCAATGTTGTTCATGTTAGGTTTTACGTTGATATTTTTATTAGCTATGCCGTGGAAGATGTGGAGGAAGTTATGTTGTACTACGCAATGGCTGACATTTCAACTGAAAATGTTGTTGATCAACATATCCAAGGATGTGTTGAAATAGATAAGGTGTGTGTTTATGTTTCTTGGGCAGTGAAGGAAGACATGTGAAGAAGCTGGAGGTAGCGGAGATGAGATGCGAGCGATTAGAGGAGTGACAAGACTGGAGAGAATGAGCAATGAAGACATAAGGCAGGAAGTGAAGGTGACGAAACTGAGAGAGAAGATAAGAGAAAGCAGACTGAGGTGGTACGGACACGTGAAGAGAAAAGGAGAGGACGAGTTTGTTAGATTTCGTAATTTTTTTGATAATTTTCTTTCCTTGGTGGTTGTAGATAAAAGAGGTCGGGAGATTTGGCAAAGGTTTGGTGTTTTATCTCAATGAAGTTTTGTTTCAGAAAAATCAAGAAAAGTCTGCTATTTGTTTCCCACAGGTAAGAAAAATAATCTTTAGGTATGCTTTAGTTCAGCAATGAGGAGTGCACGCACGTGCACGCACGTGCACGCACGTGTACCGCGCGTACGCGTGCGCGCGGGTACACGCACGCACACATGTGTCATGCACGATGCACGCACGCACGCACGCACGCACGCACGCACGCACGCACGCATGCACGTACGCACACATGTATATGTTGTAGGTAAATTTGTATTTTAGGTAAATTTGTTTCAACCCAGCTGATTACGTTAATGTTCATGTTCTTGAATTTAAAAAAGTCGTTCTAGAGAGACTTAGGCACAGAAGTAATGCTCTAACCAGGCAAAACGTGTTCGCAGCCAAAACACTACAATTGAATTGAATTAGAGTTGAATGACTCCGAAAATCGCCCTTTACTGTTAACGCGCTATAGTGGATCGAGTTTACAGACAAGATAAGTAGTAAACACTGTTAGTGTGTAGGATAGGGATTAAGGTTGGGGTTTGGGTTAGGTCTATAGGGACATAGCATAATTAAGATATTACGAAGAAAATTATGAGCAATCTCAACAAAAGCTCTTGTGGTCTATTGGTGACACGGTGGATGCATTAAATGCAAGTTAAGCCCCAATGAGAGGGGAAGAAATTGGATGGGTGACCAAAGATGCAGGTTGAAACGTAATAGATTGACCTAAAATACAAATTTACCTACAATATATACACACACGCACGTACACATGTGTACATGTACCTGGACATGCGTGTTCATGTGCGTGTTCATATGCGTGTGCGTGTACATATACATATGCGTTAGTTTTCCTCTTGTAAAAAGCTAATACACCAATACTATCCCCTGACAATCTTCCTCTCATTCTGGTTTAGGTTGCTGCAGATAAAATATTATATATTTATTGTAGCGCTGATCCAACGCGACTGTCCACACTCATTATCCGTCCCCTCGTAGAGGGTTATACTCCTGAATTGGCGATCAAACTTCTCATGAAGTTAAAGAAAACCAAATCATATAGGTTGGTACTTCGCATGCAACTCAGATGCCCTTGAAATTCAATATTTCCTGGCCCTTCACCCAGAGCCACCCCACACTTCCAACGTAGCCTAGCACGATTATTGTTGTTTATGTAGTTTTAGCACAGAGGACCATTTGGCGCTGACTATTGTTTATCTAAAGATCTGTGCTATAGAACATGCAGGCGAAGAGTTGTTGAATTTACCCAAGGTAAGTGAGCTTAGGTAAGTGGCCTTGAATAGAGATCGGTTGAGTGTGATGATCGCTTACCCAGACTAAAGTGGTTAAGGAAACCTAGTTTTTCCCCTTGTGACTTTCCATCTTTGTTTTTCTTCTAGGGAAATTTAGCGGACATTTGCGTAAAGCATCATTATATATTGTATGAGAAGGATGAAACTATGAGCCCCTTGGGACAGGTAAGCTTTTCCATCCATCCCTCTTTCCATCCACCCATTCCTTTCCTCCATTCTTTTCCCTTCCTACCATCCACCCATTCCTTTCCTCCATTCTTTTCCCTTCCTACCATCCACCCATTCCTTTCCTCCATCCCTTTCCTCCATCCCTTTCTCTTCCTACCATCCGTCCATCCTTCCTATCTCCCTCCCTTCCTTCCTTCCTACCATCCGTCCATCCTTCCATCCTTCCTGCCTTAGCGTCCTTCCTTCCTCCCTTTCTTCGTTTCTTCCTCCTTTTCTTCCTTCCTGCCTTAGCTTCCTTCCGTCCTGCATTAGCTTCCTTCCTTCCTACCTTCCTTCCTTCCTTTCTGCCTTAGCTTCCTTCCTTCCTTCTTTCTTTCCTTCCTTCCTTCCTTCCTTCC